>SKCR01026624.1:0-121939 GCA_019454045.1 Zanthoxylum bungeanum | reverse complement strand
TTGCGAGAACTTTCTAAGCTTCAACTGCATTATAAATAGGCAGAGCGAAGTTCAAGGCTAAGGCTTTTGGATGGAGCTGTATAGGGTTACGACTGCTCGACCTATTATTTTCCAGGATACGGCTGGAGTCAAGTCCATGGTGCCAGATGCTATTAAGAATGTCCGAGTAACAGACCTTTCCATTTAGGGGTCGAAGGAGAAAGAATAGCTTCTCAGTAATTACGAAACCTATGATAAGATATTCTTAGGTTCAGAACAGAGTCTCACTCCATCAGTAACGAACTTATAGGAAAGCCATTCGATAAAGCCCATGTACCTTCTTGCTTGAAGCATCCAAGTATGATCAAAGTGTATCATGATATGGCAAGATATGGCATAGCATGTATCTAGGTGTTTCCTTTATCAGCAAGCTAGAATAGATTATCAGACAACCCGTAGAACTTAGGTATCCAGCATTAGAGAAGCAGTAGAATGAAGGTTTTCATAACAGGTTTGATAAAAAAACCCAAGGGGGACACAGTCACATTTAGAATTCATTTGACTGGTCATCCCAGCCAGCGCATTTCATCCATTCAAGCTCACATTCACCGTAACTCATGATGCTAGGATTCGTGGAGTCCATTGATGGAGATGCGTTGTTCGCTTTCAAGCAGTAATATCAAATTCAGTATGGAATCAAGTTATAGCTTCAGTTAAATACAGTTTCTCCATTCCCAACCTCTTGTTCTATCGGGAAATTGTTGGTTTTGCAGAAATCATGTTAGAAAAAAATTTATTTTTCATGAACAATAAAAACCGGATCTGTATTTTCCTAGTACATTAATAACATAAATATTTAGAACTTAAATCGGAAATATACTTGTAGATCTGGATCTTATAAATCACGATTCTTTGAACCATTATTTTCCTCGACTTATCTCCCCACCTCCAACGTGTGGGCGTGAAAATAATTACGAAGAACACTCTAATTTATGTGCAGGATCCGTGTACTCAACACATGAAACGAATCCTATGTGCTATTTTCTTTTTGGTTTTCTCAAAACCAAAAAAAAAGAAAACTTTTTTCCTTTATTTTTAGCACACTCACGTTTTTTTTTTTTTTTTTTGTTGTTGTTCCTATTGATTTTGATCAAAAGTCATCAAAATCAAATTCCAAACTCTGCTCACATTTGTTTTTGCTTTTTAAAAGGATTTTCCTTTGGATCAATTTTTTGATCAAATAGGATTGTAATCCTATCCCATGTTTTTTGATTTTTTTTTTCTTTTCAAAACTATAGTCAAGCAAATCCATTTAAGGATATTATTAATTTTAATTTTCAAAAAATCAAAATAAAATCCTTTTATATTTATCTCATAATTTATCAAAGATAATTCATTAAAAATAATTTTCAAAATTTCACCTTTTGAAAATATTATCTCATTAAATTAAAATTTAATTAATCAAATAATTAAATATTAATTTTCATAAATTAATAAATAGATACATTATCTATTGATAAATATATTATGACAACTTTTGTCATAATTTCCAAACAAGAGTTATATGGAATAATTAGAGTGTAAAATAATTCACAATTATTATAATAATTCACATATTTTTCTTCGCAATTATAATCGTTCGAACAATGATAGAAGACGACGAGGGGACCGATGAACCTATAATTCTAAACTTCAATAATTCCGGCGATTAATTATAAACTCTTTTATTAATCGAACGAAATTATTAATTCTGGAGTAACTCCACTAAATACCCAGAATTGCACTCTCAGAATTATAGAATTAATTACTCAAAGCATTCGTCCATTGATATAGTCATTACCTATTCAATGATCATCCATAACAGATTCGTAAAGGAGCTTGGTATAAAATATACGTTAACCTCTCCAATTACATCTTTATCATTGACTTCCATTAGTTCTCAAGTGAACAATTAATTCATAACTTTTATGAATTTGCGCGTTAATTGTTCAGGTCCTGAACTAACAAATAATGGAATATTATGAACGGATTTCATTGTATCAGGTTAGCATTCCAAGCTATTATTCAACTCATTCCCAAAATACAAGGTTTACGAAATGTAATAAGTACAAAGCCATACCGAGTAAATTAAAGAATAAATTAATATGATATAGGAGTCTGCTAAATACAATGAATTAAGATCATCACATATGTGACCATCATTATGATTAAATTGATATTCTTTATTTAACGGAAATTATTAGAACTTTTCAATTTTATCTGGTTCTGTCCAATATAATCTTATTATATAAAATACATTCATTTTCATGTCTCTACATAATATAGTATGGATAGAACTATACCATTCATAATGAAATGAACTGTATTTATGACTTTGGATTTGAAGATTCCCAACTTCAAATCATAGTCATGGACAAATTTAGATTATTACTCTTTAAATTTTATCCATGCATATATGTATGTAACATTTTACATATACATATGTGTTCAATTTAAAGCTACATAAAAAATCACGGAATTTTCATTAATTTTATAAAGCAAATCAAAATGCATACATGTAATAAAATCGAATCATAAATTTATTAATCAATCATGTTTCGAACACATTTTCTTGTCGGGCATAAAAATTCCAACAAACTCCCACATGTCCTAAAGCAAATGAGACATGTCTCTAATCCCCAATCCTTCTAGATGCCCCTCAAAACTCTTTGCAGGCAGCGTCTTGGTAAAAGGATCGGCTAGATTCTCTGCAGATGGAATCTTCATAACAGCCACGTCTCCGCGTTGCACAATGTCCATAATCACATGATATTTCCTCTCAATATATTTTGATCTCTTGTGGCTTCTTGGTTCTTTGGAATTAGCCACTGCACCACTATTATCACAATAAAGTGGCAATGGCTTGTCCATATCTGGAACCACTTCCAGATCAGTAAAGAACTTTCGGAGCCAAACCGCTTCTTTGGCAGCTTCAGAAGCAGCCACTTATTCGGCTTCCATAGTTGAATCAGCAACACATGATTGTTTGACGCTTCCCCAAACTATAGCTCCCCCACCAAGAGTAAATACTGATCCAGATATCGACTTTCGATCATCTGTATCTGATTGAAAATCAGAATTAGTATATCCAATCGGAATCAAATCCATGTCAGAATGAATAAGCATATAATTCCTCGTTCTCCGTAGATACTTGAGAATATGCTTAACTGCTACCCTGAAAACGACTAACTATTCCCACTGCATAGCATATATCAGGTCTTGTGCATAACATAGCATACGTCAAGCTCCCCACTGCCGACGCATATGGAATATGTCTCATATCTTCTTCCGCTTGGGGCGTCGAAGGACACTGCCTTTTAGAAAGAACAACTCCATGACGGGAAGGTAAATTACCTTTCTTGGAGTTTTGCATTGAATATCTAACAAGCATCTTGTCAATATACAGTGCTTGAGACATGACTAGTAGCTTTTTCTTGCGATCTCTAATAAGACGGATCCCAAGAATATAACTTGTTTCTCTCAAATCTTTCATTTGGAATTGTTCAATTAGCCAAGCCTTTACGTCTGATAATAGTTCTACATTATTCTCAATAAGTAAAATATCATCAACATAAAGTATTAGAAAGACCACTCGTTTGTCCTTGATGAATTTATAAACACAAGATTCATCAGGATTTTGGATAAAGCCATAAGATTTGATCGCCTTATCAAATCTCATGTTCCAAGATCTGGACGCTTGTTTAAGTCCATAGATAGACCTTTACAACTTGCAAACCTTTTTCTTTTCGTCCTTGTTTATAAAACCTTCTGGTTGCTCCATATAGATGGTCTCTTCAAGATAGCCATTCAAAAAGGCTGTCTTGACATTCATCTGCCAAATTTCATAATCATAATGAGCAACAATGGAAAGCAAAATTCAAATGGACTTCAGCATGGCTACTGGTGAAAACGTTTCCTCATAGTCAACTCATTCTTTTTGGGTATAACCCTTTTCCACTAGCCTTGCTTTGATTATCTCTACATTACCGTCCACTCCCATCTTTTTTTTTTTGTAGATCAATTTGCACCCTATATGATTTACTCCTTCAGGTAGATCTACAAGCTCCCAGAATGAGTTTGAATACATGGATTCCATCTCAAGTTTCATAGCCTCAAGCCATTTCTCTTTGTCATGATCTTCCATTGCACATCTAAATGTCAATGGGTCATCTCTTCCATCATCAATGATAGTAACTTGTGCTTCACCTTCTTGTATATATCGAGAAGGTAGTCATACTATCCTCCCACTGCGATGAGGTGGTAAGATGTTCTGAATCGAAGATGTGGTCTCCTCGCTTTGTGGAACAACAATCCTAGCAGGTTGTTGACTGATCTCATCAGATTTTAATTCCTCCAAGACTATCTTGCTTTGAGGTTTGAAGTATGCCATATAATTATTCTTAAGAAAAGTGGCATTTGTCGACATAAATACCTTATTATCTCGAGGAAACACACCTCCTCTTAAGCCTTTTGTATATCCTACAAAGAAACAAACTTCAGAACGTATTTCCAACTTTGTTGTCTTACCCATTAGCACGTATGCTGGGCACCCATATACGAAAGTGACTCAAACTGGGTTTGTGGCCACTCAATAACTCTAAGGGTGTTCTAGGTACTGACTTAGATGGAACCACATTCATAATGTAGGTTGCTGTTTGTATAGCATACCCCCAAAACGATTTTGGGAGTGAAGAATAACTCAACATGGAACGAATCATGTCGAGTAAAGTTTGATTCCTCCTCTCAGCTACACCATTTTGCTGAGGTGTACCAGGTGCAGTTAGTTGGGATAAAATCTCATACTCTAATAGGTAATCTTTGAAATTCGTTATCAAGGTATTCACCTCATCGATCTGATCAAATAAACTTGATTGATTTACCTAATTGTTTTTTCGTTTCGATTTAGAATTCCTTAAACTTTCCAAAAGTTTCAAATTTATGTCTCATTAGGTAAACATAACCATATCTTAAGTAATCACCAACAAAAGTAACGAATTACTCATAACCACCTCTAGCTTGTGTAGACATAGGTCCGCAAACATCTGAAGTATAAGCTTCAGTTGTTCCTGGGCCTTATTGGCTTTTGCAGAGAAAAGCCTCTTTGTCATCTTACTTTCAATACATGATTCACAGACTGGTAGAGTACCAATATTTAGTTCTCTTAAATGACCATATTTTACAAGCCTATTTATCATGTCAAGATTTATATGACCAAATCTTAGATGCCATAGATATGTGTTATTAGTGTGAGAAATCTTTTGTTTCTTTGTTTTGGGCAATTCTACTTTGAACATTTCAACATTCAATAGTGAATTAACATTGGGCCTTATTACATAGAGCCCATTTTAAATAAAACCGGAATAAATATTCAAACCATTTCTTGAAATAACAATTGATTTATTATCAAAAGAAACTGAATAAGATTGTTCATAAAGTCGAGAAACTGAAATGAGGTTTCTAGTAAACCCCGGTACGAAATAAATATTATTCAAAATAAAAATTTATTGTTCTCAACATAAAGTTTTATTTGTCCAACTGCTGATGCTGAAACTAAAGCGTCATTCCAAACTCTCAAAGTAAAGTCCCCATCAACAAGTCTTGTGTAAGAATCAAGCTTCTATAAGAAACAACAAATATGATTAGTCGCTTCTGAATCAATTATCCAGGGTGATAAATCATTTTCAACTAAACAAGATTCAGTAAAAAGTAAATCTGATTTACCTTGATTATTGTTTGGCTTGTTTCTTTTGCTGCTGCTTCATGCTGTTTTCTCAGTTCTTGAACTCTTACCTTTATTCTTATTTCTCTTTCTCTTCTTTAAAGAAGAGTAGAGGTAGAAGGTTCAGCAACATTTGTTTTTACCTTGTTCTCCACATAAAAAGACTCAAAAGTTGTGAGTTCGATAAGTAATTAAGTCAAATTATAACTCAATTTACTCATAAAGTATTTCTTTTAAACTGAAGAAATTGTGGGCTAAGACTTTCCAAAATTAAGTCCACTTGTATGCCTTCATCTATAGTTGCCCCATTGATTTCAGCTTCATGAATTATACTAATCATCATTAGCACATGTTCACGAACACGGGTTCCAGCTTCCATTTTGCAGTTCAAGACTTTCCTGATTGCTTCATGTGTGGCTTGATCAGAGGGTTTGCCAAACATGCCCTGTAGAGACTCCATTATCTCATAAGCAGTCTCTATCTTTCCGAGCTTTGTTATAAGCACGTCGGACATGGAGACAAGTAAATAACAACGAGCCTTGTCATTTGCTCGAACCCATTTTCATAGGCATCTTTAATGTTTTTGTTGGCATTCACAGAAGGTTGGGAGGACATTCCTCTATCAGGACAAACTTCAGGTTATCTAGCACAAGTATTATATTTATGTCATTCTTCCACTTAGCAAAGTTATCATCAGTTGATTTTTCAGTAGCAAGCAGTGATATGATTGGATTTGACATATTTCTGAAATCATTAAAAAAATATTCTAAATTATTCCATGCATAAAATTCAAAATAAATTTGGCATAGTAATCATGATGCATATGCAAAACACTAAAATATATATGCACTACTATAGCCTCGAAAAATTTAATAAGCATATTGTGTTACCTTAGGGTCGATCACAACACCTTATTAAAATAGAGACAATCTCAATTAATAAATATTTTCAAAATATCTCATATTTTCAAAATTTATTAATAACCGTTTTTTGGTCTAAATGTAATTAACACGTTTAACTACATTCATATGAGTGTAACCCACTATTTTGGATCCTTAAAATTTAACTCATAATAATCACCTTAGGGTAAGTTAATAATGAAATACATTTTATAAATCCTATCGTAAGAAGTACAACCTTGATATTAACCTAAGCGAACACTCTCCGGATGAAACTAAAGTCATCACAAAGCCCTACTTAGATTTCATGATGTTGCACTAACGGTGGAGACCAATGTACGTTTTGACAAACTACCCGCCCCCACTCATTATTTTAAGTTTAATGATTTTATATGTAAAACATCTAATGTTTTGAAAACTTAGTGGAAAAAGACCAAGAAATCAATATTAAAGGTTTTCAATTACCAAGTTAATTGTTTCATAATAAAATTACACGATTTACTAATAAAACTTAAATTCATTATGAAACATCTAAGTTATTCATGATCAATAATTTATTATAAATGCTTAGAACTAAATTTTGTGACATTACAAATTTTAACGATTTAAAATTAATTCACAAATTTTATTTAATCAACTAATCGATAAAAATTCTAAAATAGTTTTTAATTAATTATAAACTATTTACTATCATAAATAAATTTATGAAAATGCACATGTATGTATGACATGTTATAATGCAAGAGAAGGCATTGTGCTAATTCTATATGACATTTAAAATATGCATGAGTATAAATATTTTATAATTCACACAAAATAAATAAATTTGGATATTAACCGGGTTGACAATTTGGGTATTTCAAAAATTACAAATAACCAAAAATAAAATTACATTAATCTCAAATCTGGAAAAAATATAATTAAATTTCAAATGACTTTCACCAATTTTTTTTTTTTTAATATATATACTGCCGCACAGTGGGCAGTCTAACTGCCGCACTGTGCGGCAGGCTGCTGCCCAGCGGCAGCCCACTGCTGCACATATGTGCAGCGAGCAGCAGTCTCATTGCTTCACAGTGCAGTAAAAAAAAATTCTGGAAAATTAATTATATTTTATTGAAAAAATTATCTTCTTCCGTCCATCGTCTTTTTGACTTGATATTGATCTCGAACAATTATAAATAATTTACAATTACAGAAAGAAATATCCATTTAATTTTGGGTTTACATATCTAATATATAAAACAAAAAATTAAAATCCTAACCCAAAGTCAACCATACAATTAACGATTAATATCCATACATCCATCATCACATGACAATAAAAAATACATAGCCTACTCTTTTACATACATATATAAATGATTTACAATAAATCATACTTATTAATATATTAGAATAAATACGACCTTGGTTTTCAGAGTTCATGCGCAGCGGAAATTATGTTTAGTAACAGAAAAAAATTTATTTTTCATGAACAATAAAAACCGGATCCGTATTTTTCTAGTTTATTAATAACATAAATATGTAGAACTTAAATCGGAAATATACCTCTAGATCTGGATCTCTATAAATCACGATTCTTTGAACCACGATCTTCCTCGACTTATCTCCTCACCTCCAACGGCACGTGTGGGCGTGAAAATAATTACGAAGAACACTCTAATTTATGTGAAGGATTCGTGTACCCAACACATGAGACGAATTATATGTGCTATTTTATTTTTGGTTTTCTTAAAACCAAAACAAAAAGAAATTTTTTTTCCTTTATTTTTAGCACACTCACGTTTTTTTTTTAAATTTTTGTTGTTCCTATTGATTTTGATCAAAAGTCGTCAAAATCAAATTCCAAACTCTGCTCACGTTTGTTTTTGCTTTTTAAAAGGATTTTCCTTTGGATCAACTTTTTGATCAAATAGGATCGTAATCCTATCCCATGTTTTTTGATTTTTTTTTTCAAAACTATAGTCAAGCAAATCCATTTAAGGATATTATTAATTTTAATTTTCAAAAAATCAAAATAAAATCCTTTTATATTTATCTCATAATTTATCAAAGATAATTCATTAAAAATAATTTTCAAAATTTCAACTTTTGAAAATATTATCTCATTAAATTAAAATTTAATTAATCAATTTAATTAAATATTAATTTTCATAAATTAATAAATAGATACATTATCTATTGATAAATATATTATGACAACTTTTGTCATAATTTCCAAACAAGAGTTATATGAAATAATTAGAGTGAAATAATTCACAATTATTATAATAATTCACATATTTTTCTTCGCAATTATAATCGTTCGAACAGTGATAGAAG
The DNA here is from genome assembly GCA_019454045.1 of Zanthoxylum bungeanum. Taxonomy (NCBI): domain Eukaryota; kingdom Viridiplantae; phylum Streptophyta; class Magnoliopsida; order Sapindales; family Rutaceae; genus Zanthoxylum; species Zanthoxylum bungeanum. Next base: position 112,978 of record SKCR01026624.1, on the reverse strand, counting down.
ACGACGAGGGGACCGATGGACCTATAATTCTAAGCTTCAATAATTCCGTCCATTAATTATAATCAAACGAAATTATTAATTCTGAAGTAACTCCACTAAATACCGAGAATTGCACTCTCAAAATTATAGAATTAATTACTCAAAGTATTCGTCCATTGACATAGTCATTACCTATTCAATGATCCTCCATAACAGATTCGTAAAGGAGCTTGGTATAAAATATCTGTTAACCTCTCCAATTACATCTTTATCATTGACTTCCATTAGTTCTCAAGTGAACAATTAATTCATAACTTTTATGAATTTGCGCGCTAATCGTTCAAGTCCTGAACTAACAAACAAGGGAATCTTTTGAACGGATTTCATTGTATCAGCTTAGCATTCCCAGCTATTCATTCAATTCATTCCCAAAATATAAGGTTTACGAAATGTAATAAATACAAAGCCATACCGAGTAAATTAAAGAATAAATTAATATGATATAGGAGTATGTTAAATATAATGAATTAAGATCATCACATATGTGACCATCATTATGATAAAATTGATATTCTTTATTTAACGGAAATTATTAGAACTTTTCAATTTTATCTGGTCCTGTCCAATATAATCTTATTATATAAGATACATACATTTTCATGTCTCTACATAATATAGTATGGATAGAACTATATCATTCATAATGGAATGAACTGTATTTATGACTTTGGATTTGAAGATTCCCAACTTCAAATCATAGTCATGGACAAATTTTGATTATTACTCTTTAAATTTTATCCATGTATATATGAATATAACATTTTACATATACATATGTGTTCAATTTAAAGCTACATAAATAATCACGGAATTTTCATGAATTTTATAAAGCAAATTAAAATGCATACATGTAATAAAATCGAATCATAAATTTATTAATCAATCATGTTTCAAACACATTTACTTGTCGGGCATAAAAATCCCAACAGAAATACCCTTCAAGCCCTGAAATCCATGTTCAGGACTAGTGCCTTGAATCATAGGAGGTGGTATATCATGTGCTGTGTGGGGCCCGCCTGCTGTGAGAGAGATGGCATATACACCCGACATATAATATAATTTTCGGAATGATAGAGGCAATTGGAAGAAATAATATGTTAAACTCATGGTAAATTTGGATGGTCCAAGTCCTCAAGGAAACTAGAAGCAGGGCCTTAGAACCAATTCTTCTATGTGGGAAAGATCCATCATGCAAGCGATGTTTCCATGCTCATAAAGGTAGACATGATGACTCATATACAAAAGCTTCAACTCATAGAAAACTGTCAGAACTAGTCATGTCACGAACTCTATGAAGCCACGGTTGCGAACTAAAAATGTTCTATCAGTATTATTCGATTAGCGATGTCATAAGAATCAAGAAGCCGTTTGGAAATCTCAGGCAAATTTTAGGAACATAGGATTCGAGGACGAATCTTATTTAAGGGGGAGAGTGTAATACCTCAGTCACCACAACGAGATCACGATGACCGTTTCCCACATGTGTGATGAATTATTTGTTGGGGCGGATGTGATATCCCTTGGGTCAGATCGGTACCCCGCGCAGCGGAAATGAGTCTAACCCATAGATATCAAGTATGTGTATAATTTTAAATTATTTAAATGAAATACCATATTCCATTAATAATATTTAAGAAAAAACTAGAAATAAATCAAAATCCGGAAAAACCAATCAAGAAAAAAATCAAATTATGCACGTATCATGCGTGCTCATACAATTGCTATGCTTCAGCGCATGCATCCGTTGAAGCAATTGCTTCAATGCATGCATAATTAATTTTTTTTTTTTAATTCTAAAAAAAAAAACTTTAAACACCTTTTAAAATACCCAAAATAATTTTAATTTCAAAAAACAACCATAACACATGTTATGAAATAAACACACACACACGCGCATTTATTTGAATCAAATTACAACCCAAAATAGAATCCCATGATAAAATGTCTCATGAACAATTCTAGTTCACCCAAAGGTGGTAAAATAATTCTAGAATGACAGTCATAACTCTAAACTTTAATCTAGAGTTCCAAACTTTAATTTTATGTGTATGTCTAATATAAATATTTTGACCCAATAACAAGCATATTGCGTTTATACTTCCAAAGCATCATAACACAATTAATTAGCCTAATTTCAACATTATGTATCTAATGCATAATTCATCACTATATGTCTCACTAATTAAAAACTCACTAATGAAAAATATAGCTTTTGGAGAAGATCAAACTTACCTAGCAAGGTTAATTCAAAGATCCAATCTACTTCTCCGTGTTGAAATATTGTGGAGAAATTCTAAAGTTAGCAAGCTTGACTCCAAGATCCAATCTTGATTCCAATGCTAGCAAGCTTCACTCCACGATTCATTCTTGATTTCTCCTAATTGAAATATTGTAGAGATCTCATAAAGCTTCTCTAAACACTTCTCTAACTTAAGCTAATTTCTCTAATTCTTACATGTATTTAGCTTTCTCAAGCTTGATTAAAACCTTTGCTCAAACTTGTTATTTATATCAAAACTTAGACAATTTTTATTAAATAAAATTTCTAATCAACTTTTATGTGGGCTTAATCTAATTGGTCCAAATATGTATAATTAGGTGTGACTAATCTCCATTTTCTATCATTTGATTTAATTAAATTAAATCAAGACAAGGATTAGGAAATAGATTAGTTCAATGTTTGCCACTATGATTTAATCCAATTAAATCAAGCCAAATATGTTGGGGTTTTTATCAGGGCGGCGCAGTGGAAGAAGCGCGGTTCGGGCGAAATCGTAGTTTAGAATTTTTAAACTTATGAATAAATTATTCAATATCCAATATTAATAATTCATTCATCTTTCATATAAACATATTTATTCGATATCAATTAACGATATAACTATATAGAAACACCGCGAAACTTTTACGAAAATCTTTTCCGCAAAATAGCATAAAATGTGTTTCCGACCGAACCGACCGACCAATGCATATAAGGGTTGCCCAAGTTAGCCCCAATTGCACTTGGACAGTTCGTAGGCTGCCTGAACAGTGACCAACTCACTGTTTGGGCAGCCGTTACCCCGGTAACACCATTGTTTTACCATTTTCTCGTATTTTCACTCCGAAATAATTTCTGGTAATTATTTTTCTTGGGAAATTAAAATAAACCAATTTATTCTAATTACCCAATAAATAAAAACTGAATTTTTATCAAAAAATCAGATTTTTCTCTATTTGTCGTGAGACCCCAAAACTTTATATTTTGATCATTTTAATCCTAATTTGTTAAATACAAAATTAAGTGATTTCAAATCACTACCAAACTGATTTATACATGTCTTATACATGAAAATACAAATTGCAACTCAAAACCCACAGTTATCCCAAATTGCCGAGAGTTCCAACAACTTTCCAGATTTTGCATTTTGGTCCAAATTTATTCAAAACAACATTAGATGATATCCAATCAACACCAAATTAAATGTACATCATATATACATCATTATACAACACATATATAAAAAGCCCCAATTTTGGTTTAGGTTAAGAACCCTAATTTCTCAAATTAGTCCAATTAATAAAATTAACCAAATTCAATACTTTAATTTAATCTCTACAACACCAAACAAGTCTCACCACTTTGAAACAACTCAAGAACAATTCTAGGTCATCAATGAGTGGCCTAACAACTCTAGAATGGCAACAAGATCATCAAATGATAAAAAATATGCTTATACACCATTTATAAGCACACTTTGTTGAACATACATGCATACATATTTCATTCATGCTTCCAACCATCATAACACAAACACAAGAGAGTAAAAAACTAAGAACAACATATGTTGTATCCAAGAACAAAAGGAATAATTTTCCTTCTAATAGAAAGTTGGAAATACTTACTAAATTCTAAGCTTTCTTGCATTTCTTTTTGGTTTCTTCTCTTTTTCTCTTAAGTCCCATTTTGTTTATGTTTTTGGTGGCTTCAACAAGTGTGAAGCAAATAAAAAAACAAATCCTTATATATGTAGGGTTAGGGCCGAATTTTGGTAAAGGAAAACAATAAGATATTTTACTTTTTTAACTAATTCAAGTAAAAATCAATTTGATAACCATTTACATAAATGTAAAAGTCAACATTTACACTTTAATCATTTCCTTTAATAAATATCAACTTAGATATTTTATATTTTTAATCACTTTAATTATTTAACAATTTAATAATTTAATAAATTTTTAAATATAAATATCCAAATATATGTATTATATTTACTTTAAATAATCTAAATACATATATTAATGATATATGTAAAATATCATAAATTGACAATTATTTAATTTGTATTTAATAAAATCAAATATTAAATACAAATACACGTCAATTAGGAAATGACCAAAAGGCCCCCTATGCATGTATCTTTCATTTAATCGTTAAACGATTTATAAATAATTAGTATTATTCATAAATGTTGCTATAGTGCTCTACGAGTATATTTCATTAGTGAGACTCTCTAAGTTCAGACATATCCGTCATGAAATCTAATTTCGTGTCCATAATTTACCCACCCGTAAATTATGACAACCACGGATAAACTCGCTGAACTATACATGTCGAGGTCATCGCATACATATAATCCCTCTGTCACAAGTATTCAGATTATTCCAGAGATATATATATTAATGTCAAATCTCTATAGGTATAATCTCGTCGACGTTTCTATTAGCAATCTCATAATAACACTTAGAACTCACTCCTACAGTGTACCACAGATCCATGGATTTAACGGATTTCTAATCCCATAATAAATACCTATGCTCTTTACACAGAACTGACGGATCATATCTTGATACACACAAAATATCTTGAGGATCAGTCCACACCCAACAAACAGGTAGAGGTCTGATCTAAATAGATCAGTGACGTGACTTTCATCAAAGTGTGGAGGATACCTCATATATCCACAGTGGTATCTCAAGTCAAAGAATCATTATGCTACTCAACCCGAGAAGATTCCTATTGACATTGGTGTACCATCTATTAGGTAATCTTCGGTGAGTCGTTCAGTGTTTATCAAATAAACACCTACACATCTATACGAGTCTCCCGAGACTCATGGTTCATTCGGATAAACTATCGGACCAAGTCACAATATATGACATGTACTGGTCTCAGATTTTTACTAACCGACCCGTGTCAGTAAATCTTGACCATGAACTTTATTTGATAATATATTTCTAGTAGTGACACTTCTCAATATCAATTACAAGCTATGTTGTAATTGCCCACTACATTATAAATCACTAAACATGATTTAGTTTCAATCTAATGAATTAGATCGAATATATATAATAAAAGACAAGAGGTGCAACCATAAATAAGTAATATTATGGAAAAAAAAGTATTGCTCGTATTCATTAATCGGACATAAATACAATCCGGATTGGCACTCTAAACATTAACCCTAACAAAATACATCTATAATTACATACTTACAATTACCATAATATTCTCAAATGGTAGAGATAATTATGAAATTACAACAAAGCCCTTGTGTAAATATTTAATTAATCCAATTAGGTCAAAGAAAATAATCAATGTTATCCAATAACACTTGATTATCTTAGTCGATAATATAATATCGAATATTAGCTTTTATCAGAATAATCGGCTACCCAAGTGCTCAACGAGTTCACTTTATATTGGGACTCTCTAAGTTCAGACATGTTTGTTATATAATCATAGCTAATATGTACGTAATTCGGCTACCTTCGAATTCGCGAAGAACACGAATGACTATTCTGAACTATACAAGTCAAGGTCATCACATATGTTTATCAATCCCTCCGTCGTAGCCGATATGAGTTGTGCTTAGGAAAGATAGAATACACCGTCAAGTTTCGAAGCGCACATCTCATGTCGACATGTCCATGATTCTTTACAACTGATGCGATCCACCCTAGGTGATCGTCTTTGGCCAAAGTCTTAAGAATCGTGACTTACTCACATGGATACCTAAACCCATTATGGTACAGATATGGGCCGACAGATTCTATCTTGATTCGCATTTGATTAACGATTGCATAGGTCCACACCTAACGAAAATCTAGAGGTCAGGCCATGAAAGGTTTCTGACATACATGACATCAAAGTGTGGAGGATCTCATACAAAATCAATGATATCCTATAGTCAAAGGATTAAATATGCTACTCGACTCGAGGAGATTCTTATTGACGGTGGTGTGTACTTCCTACTATTAGGAATCACCTGTGAGTTATTCAGTATTCGGTCCAACCAATATCCATACGTCTATACCAGCTTCCAAAGCTCATGGTACATCGAGTTAACCATTGGAACTATAATTTCAATATACAACATGTGCTAGTCTTCTAGGTTATAGGAATTCGACCGTATTCCAAAACCAACGACTAGAAATATATATACTTTAAGAATAGTTTATAATAGTAATATTATCCCAATGTCAGACCACCTAGTATCCAATATTACTACAAGACTATTCTAAGGATGTCATTCTTAGTATATTTATACATCTATCTAATATGCATAATGACATTACCATTAATAAGGTTTGAAATGAAAATATAGTTATTTTATTAATAAATAATAAAATATTCAATACATTATTCGAATTGGCGCTCCAACTACCAACTTATACAAACTCCCACTTGCTTAGTGCCAATCTGGATGGTACCGTAGTCCTATCTCCTCCAAATGTTTTTCGAATAACTTAGGAGGTAAGGCTTTTGCAAGCGGGTCTGCTATGTTGTCTAGTCCTTGAACCTTCAAGACCAATATATCTTTACATTTAATAATCTCTCTAATCATGTGATATTCATTTCCACGTGCTTAGACTTGGAATACGCCCTCGGTTCCTTAACATCTGCAATGGCTCCGCTATTATCATAATACAATGGGATCGAATCCGCAATACTAGGCATAATTCTAAGTTTTGTGATAAAATTTCTAATCCAAACAGCTTCTTTAGCAGCTTCTAAAACTGATATAAAGTCTGCCTCAGTGGCAGAATCAGTATTGAGCCTTCCTTTGAACATTACCAACTAATTGCACCACCATTAAGGGTAAATATGTATCCTGATGTAGATTTTCTATCATCTGGATCTCTAGAAGTCTGAGTCTGTATAACCCTTAACTTTTAGCTTATCTTCTCCATATATTAGAAACTTATCCCTTACCCTTAAGATATTTCAGGATATGTTTCACAGCTTTCCAATGATCATTACTCGGATCAGATTGATATCAGCTAGTCACACAGATGCCGAAACTGATGTCAGGTCTCGTACATAGCATATCATACATAATGCTTCCAATACAAGAAGCATATGGCAAGTTAGACATCCTAACTCTTTCTTCCTCAATCTAAGGTGCCATTTTCTTCGAAAGATGTATGCTGTATCGGAAAGATACATTTGCTACCTTGCAGTTGGTAAAACCGTACCTTTCTAACATCTTATCTATGTACGTCGATTGTGACAACCCTATAAGCTTCCTAACTCTATCCCAGTAGAGCCTTATAACTAGTATATAGGAAGCTTCACCATATCTTTCATGGAGAAGTTCTTGCAAAGGTAGGCTTTCATATTTTGCATCAATCATATATCAATTCCTATGATGAAGATGTCATTTACATACAAGACTAGGAAAACTATAATGCTCCCACTAATTTTATTATAAACACATGGTTCTTCATCGTCCTTGATGAATCCAGATAATCTAATTATCTCAACAAAATGAAAATTCCAGCTCCAGGATGTCTGTTTAAGTCTATAAATAGACTTTTGGAGCTTACAAATGAAGTTTGAAGTCTCATTGGATACGAAACAGGGATTATCCAGTCGACTATTCTATTAACAATCTCAAAAAGAACATTTAGAACTAACTTCTAAATTGTACCACGGGCCCATGGATTTTATCTGATTGCTAATCATATGAACTACCTATGCTCTGATACACAGAACTGACGGATCCTATCTTGATACACACAGGACACAATGAGGATCTATCTACACCCAACAAACAGACGGAGGTCTGATCTTAATAGATCGGTGACGTGACTGTAGTCTAAGTGTAGAAGATGTCTCATATGCCCACAGTGGCATCTCAAGTCTAAGAATCACAAGTACTACTCAACCCGACAAGATTCTTATTGACGTTGGTGTACTATCCATTAAGAATCTTTGGTGAGTCGTTCAGTGTTTATCCGCTATAAACACCTACACGTCTATACTAGTCTCCAAGACTTATGGTTCATTGAGAAACCATTGGAATCATATATTCTAGTATACGACATGTACCGGTCTCAACGGGTTTACTATACTGACCAAGTAGTGTAAACATTGACCAGGAACTGTCTGAGAATGAAAACGTCATGATACAACTCAATGTCAGTTGCGATGCTTTTGCAACAGTACCATGACTAGTCATTATAAGGTCAATACGTCTTTACCATATTAAAAGATACATTATATTATAGAAACTGCATATATTATTCAAAATAATAATGTTTTACAGAAGTATTCATAAAGAAATACAACTGGGAATTGGCGCTGTGAGCACCAACCCCAACAAAAAATCCCACTTGCTTTAGTGTTATAACGATTGTATCTAATACCCATCGACTCCACGTATTTATCAAACAACTTCGGAGGTATGGCCTTCGTCAGCGGGTCTGCTACATTATCTTCACTCAGTAGCTTGCACACGATAATATCCCCTCACGACACAATCTCTCGAATGATGTGGTACTTGCGTTCCACATGTTTCGACTTCTGATACGCCCTCGGTTCTTTTGCTTGCGTAATGGCTCCAGTATTATCATAGTATAACGGAATCACATTCTCGATACTTGGGACAACTCCCAATTCTGTGACAAAGTTCTTTATCCACACAACCTCTTTTGCAGCTTCAGAAGCTGCAATATATTCCGCCTCAGTGGTGGAATCTGCTGTCGATCCCTGTTTGGAACTCTTCCAACAAACTGCACCTCCGTTAAGGGTAAATATGAATCCAGATGTAGACTTTCTATCATCGGGATCCGATTGGAAATCGGAATCCGTATACCCGTTAACTAGCAGTTCATTTCCTCCATAAATTAATAACTTATCCTTAGTACCTTTAAGATACTTGAGGATATGTTTAATGGCCATCCAATGGTCATTACCTGGATTGGACTGATATCTACTAGTTACGCTAACATCGAAACTGATATCAGGCCTATTACATAACATGGCATACATTATGCTACCCAAACACGAAACACAAGGTTGGTTAAACATTCTAACCTTCTCATCTTCTGTTTGTGGACTCATCTTCTTTGAAAGATGAATCCCATGTCTGAACGATAGGTTTGATGTCTTACAGTTACCAAAATTATACCGTTCCAAGATCTTATCTATGTACGTTGATTGGGATAACCCAATCAGCCTCCTTTGTCTATCTCTATAGAGTTTTATCCCTAAAACATAGGAAGCTTCTCCCAGGTCCTTCATGGAGAAATTCTTACAGAAGTACGCTTTGACGCTTTGTAACATACCTAAATCATTCCCAATGATTAGGATGTCATCAACATATAGGACTAAAAATACGACCATGCTCCCACTGGCCTTCTGATACACACCGGATTCTTCTGAATTCTTGAGAAAACCAGACGATCTAATAATCTCGTCGAATCGAAGATTCCAACTTAGTGAAGCTTGTTTAAGTCCATAAATGGACTTCTTAAGCTTACACACCATACCCGAATTTTCGTTGGACGCAAAACCTTCCGGTTGTTCCATATAGATTTCTTCATCAAGAAATCCATTTAGAAAAGCCGTTTTAACATCCATTTGCCAAATCTCGTAGTCATGATACGCAGCTATAGAAAGCAAAATCCGAATAGACTTAAGCATTGCTACTGGTGAAAAAGTTTCATCGTAGTCGACGCCAGGTCGTTGCGTGTAACCTTTTGCTACCAGTCGGGCCTTGTAAGTTTCAACCTTACCGTCAGGCCCGCGCTTCCTCTTGTAAACCCATTTACAACCGATAGGAACAATTCCTTCGGGAAGCGGAACCAAGTCCCAAACTTGATTCTCATGCATTGAGTCTAACTCGGATTTCATGGCACTTTGCCATTTCACGGAGTCGATGTCCAACATCGATTCTCTATAGGTGAAAGGATCAGTCTCTTCAACTAAGAGAACATCCAGACTCATTTCTTGTATCAAATACAAGCGTTCAGGAGGTCTAGATACCCTTTCAGACCTACAGAGTGAGTGTGTTGAAGGTCCTTCATCTACTTGAACTTCAGGTTCCTCCGTTGGTTCGTTGTTTTCAGGTTGGACTTCATCAAGTTCAACTTGTCTATGATTACCACCTTTTGACAAAAATTCTACTTCTAGAAATTTTGCGAAGCGAGCTACGAACACATTTCGATGCTCGGTATCATAGAACAGATATCCCCTCATATTCGAAGGATATCCGATAGACCTAAACTTTTACCCTCGAGGCGAAAGCTTATCTTGCTGTGCCATCCTGACATAGGCAGGACAACCCCAAACCTTAATGTAACTAATATTTAGTCTCCTACCGAACCATATCTCATACGGTGTCGTAGGAACAGCTTTTGAAGGAATCTTATTCAAAAGATGTGCAGCTGTTAAAACAGAGTAGCCCCATAAATAATAGGGCAAATCTGTGAAACTCAACATCGATCGGACCATATCCAATAAAGTCTGATTTCTCCTCTCAGACACTCCATTGTGTTGTGGAGTACCTGGAGGAGTATATTGAGCGAGAATCCCATTCCCCTTCATATAATCCATGAATTCACCACTCATATATTCACCGCCTCGATCAGATCAAAGGCATTTAATATATTGTCCATTTTGTTTTTCTACTTCATTTCGAAATTCTTTGAACTTTTCAAAGGTTTCCGATTTATGTCGCATCAAATACACATAGCCGTACTGTGGCAAATCATCAGTAAAGGTAACGAAGTACGAATAACCACTGTGAGCAGTCTGACTTAGTGGACCACATCATCAGAATGTACGAGTTCCAGTAAGTTAGCGGCGCGGTGTCCAACACCAGAAAATGGGGCTTTGGTCATCTTACCCTGAATACATGATTCATAATTTGGATAGGATTCAATGGTAAGATCTGGTATCAAACCATTCCTAACCAATTGGGTAAGGCGTTTAACGCCTATGTGACCCAGCTGCATATGCCAAAGTTCAGTATTATTAATTACAGATAAACTATGTTTATTAACTCCAGTATTTAAAATATCTTTTGAAGTTTGCAATGTATAATGACCATGCTGGTTTGGACAACAAAGGATCTGAATATTACTTTTATCATATAAATATAAAGAACAATTCTTAATATTAAGACAAAAGCCCTCTGTATCTAATACAAAACGTGATATAATATTAGCTACACATCCAGGCACAAAATGGCAGTCATTTAACAAAAGTGTCCCATTCGGCAATGAGATCTCGCATACTCCCACTGCAACTGCATCTAGAGAGTCTCCACTCCAGAATCGCAACTGCATTTCTCCAGGCTTCAGTTTTCTACTTTCCTTCAGCACCTGCAACAAATTGCAAATGTGAATAGGACAAGCAGAATCTAAAATCCAGTTGGATGTAACGGCTTCACAAGCCAAAGATATATCAATAACTGGAAAAATAAATGTACCTGATATAGATGCTCTCTCCCTCATCAGCTGGGCTATGTAGTCAGGACAGTTCCTTTTCGAGTGCCCGACTTTGCTGCAGTGATGGCACTTGTCTTCAGAAGCCCTTTTGGGCTTAGCTATCTTTGCCTATGGTTGAGGACCGAAACCCTTCTTCTTCTTCATTTTCTTCTTCTTTCCCATTTGGCCAGGCCTGGGAAGAAGCGGAAAGAGAAGTAGGTCTTGGAGGACGAGTCGGTACTCCATTCTTAAGGTCCTCATCCGCCTTGAGCAACATCCTATGTAACTCATGGTAGGTACAGATAGTCCCATTCATGTTGAAGTACATCACGAACTGGCGATAAGAAGCTGGGAGAGAACCAAGAATGACACTCCTACCGAGAATGTCATTTAGAATGAGATTATGTTGCCTCAATTGATCGATCAAATCGATCATTTGAAGAACATGCGGGCTAACAGCTTGCCCCTCATCCAATCGTGCATGGAACAGTTCCATTGCGACTTTGTGAACAACTACTTGTTCTTGGTTCTCAAACGATTGTCTTAATCGTGTCATCATAGTATAGGCATTTGACATGCCATAATACTGTTTCTTGAGTCTCGGTGAAAGTGAACTTAAGATGTATGATTTAACCTTTAAATCATCATCCTTCCAAGCTTGGAAGACTTCGCGTTCCTCCGGTGAAGCGTCCTCTGACACAGCAATGGGTAGTGGACCCTCAAGAACATATCCCAACCTCTCGGAATCGAGGACAATCCTCAAATCCAGATCCCAATCAGCGAAGTTTTCTGCACCTTTAAGTTTGTTCGCATCAAGCATACACGCAAACTGATTAGTGGATGGTGCCGCCATCGCAAATCTATCATATAGATCATGAAAAACGGTTAGCAGAAAATAAGCAGTTTCATATAATATCAAAAACATAAACTAGATCATGGATTTTTAATCTAAAAATGCCTCTGCCACTAAATCATGCAATACTGTAATCCCCAAACAGAATACAAAGATTTAATAATTAAATTAAATACAAATAGTGAAAAGTGGATCCCGTGAATATATTTCAGCTCACAGCAGAGGCACGGTCTCGCCTATGTATATTCATCAGGTAGACAACTCATTTGTCAATCACTCATTAGTGACTCCTGGGTTTCCGGTCCTGGTCGTTTCTCGTTGTCGCTACTAAGGCAGGCCCATAAGAAGACATACCAAGGTTAAACTCGTCAATGATAAACTCAAGTTACTTGCGTAACCCTGACAGCTAGGGCACGTTCAGGATTCCGCTTTCGCTTGAATTTATCTATTATCTGATATACATCCGGTATAAATAAATCTCTATCGGCTACACCCTCACAGCAGAGGCACGGTCTCGGATGTAGTCATAGAGAAATATTTATAAACCATATTGACAAGACGAACCACATAACATGCATCAAATACATAATTACATTAAAACCTTATTAATTAGGGATTTTCCGCTAAGTGTCATACACCCTAAATCTAATCAAATTAGATTATAAATTGCATGTATAAAGTTAAAAACATGATTAAACATTGAATCAAACAAGTTAATCATTTTAGGGGGCTAAGAATCAGACTCGCTCTGATACCATTTTCTAGGGTTTTATGGCGGATATCCGGTAACGCAGCGGAAACAGTGGAAAATCAAATTTTCCGATTTCAAAAATTTTTCTCGGATTAATAAAATAAACTTATTTATTTTATTATCCAATAATCAAATTATGAAATAAAACACTATAAATCGAATTCATGTGAATTTACCGAATTACCCCTAAACGAGCATTTGTTTATTTTTAATCCGAAATTTTTCAAAATAATTTTGAATGATTCTAAATTTTGGATGATTTTAACATGTCCCAAATGTCAAAATACAATTTGCAACAAAAAAACCAAAAATAACCCCAAAGTCGTGAGCCTCCAAAGGGGGGGGGGGGGTAATGTGCATTTTGCACTTCCATGGTTCAAAACACATCAAGGAAAAATCCAATCAGCCCAATATTTTATATGCATCATATACACACCTAAATACACCATATAAATGAAAAGCCCCAAATTTGGAAGTGGTTTTAAACCCTAATTTTTCAATTTCTTCAAAATGGACAAATTAGACCAAATATGTTAAATCAATTACTTCAATCATGTTTCTTCAATCCAAATCAAGTCTCAACACAATGAAATAACTATAGATAAAATCTAGGTTATTTAAGAGTGGGTCAACAACTCTAGATTAGCAACAAAGTTTCTCAAACTTACAAAAGTGTGCTTACTAACTCATTAGAAGTATCCTTTGAATTTTATACATGCATAACCTTATCAACAAACTTCCATAAAACAAAACACAATGAATAAAGAAAATAATAACAAGATAACATGATAGCATGTAGCCTAGAATCAAAGAAATATTTTCTTCTCTAATAGTAATTTGGAAAAACTTACTAATATTCCAAGTTTGGCTTGTTTTCTTTATCTTTCTCTCTAGCTTCCTTTGTTTCTTCAATGGAGTTTTTGTATAAAGTGTATTAAGTTATTAAACCCTAAATGAAATAAAACAATATATACTTGTACAATTTTCACCTTGGCCGAATTTGGCTATAAGTAAATACAAGATATTTTGTTTTTAATTTCATTTGAATTTCATTTTGCCAAGTTGATAAAATGATCATTACACTTTATTGATAATTTTCAACAATGTCAACAATGGCAACTAAGTCATTAAAACAAATATCATATCTTAAAATATCTATACTTTAATTAATTAATCATTTAACAATTAAATAATTAATTAATTAAATACAAATATATTAATATATGTATAATATTTACATTAAATATTAAATACATATATTCATTTATGATATTAGTCAATATCTCAATTTGACAATTAATTAATGTGTATTTGAATTAATCAAGTATTAAATACAAATACTCAAAAATTAAGGAAATGACTATCGGGTCATTTCACATGTATTTTGCGTTTAACCTTTAAATGACTTTTTAAATAATCAATATTATTTATAATTGTTTCCCTAGTGCTCTACGAGTATATTTCATTATTGAGACTCTCTAGATTCAGACATCCTGGACATAGACCGAATTCGGGTACTCAAGAGTCTATTGACCACGGAAACGATGTTACTCCAACATCTGCTGTAATCATTCCAAGCCAAGTTTTCCAGGCTGCCATTGCTTGATCGGTAGCTAAAGCCGACTTCCCGTCATGGAACCCCTATATATTATACGGAAAAATCTGTGGCTATGACGGGGTTGACAGAACCTACTTAGCACTTTTTCCATGCCTTTCAGTATAATACGGTCGCCCCATGCTGGGATAGTCAACGGAGGCCAAGTAATCTTTATGGAACTTGTGACGCGCTTATTTGTGTCAAAGGTTCGGGCAGGAGCATATATATATTAGACCATTTCCGCACCTGCGCGTGCGCGTATACACGCGCGTATACGCGCGCACACCAAAAAGCTAGTTTTCTAGCTTCTTGAAGCTATCATAAATGTCCAAGAAGGAAGAGCGAAGCGGGCACTCTTGTGCCCTTTAAGGCGTTCCGCCTTCCTTTTAAATGGTATCTATCAAGAGCATTTTTTAATATGGCATTAACTTAATAGAAAATTGCCATAGAGTTAATGTATCTTGATAGCTCAGTAGCTACTGAGGAGGTAAAGGCCTTACTCTATTCCTTGCGGAATAGCGGCCTTGAAAGAAGAAGGAGTAGCTACTTAGCTCAACTCAGAACTCAGGGATTTCTTCCGAATGGCATAATTGTCCGATTTCTTCCTCGATCTTCAAAGAAGACCGACTCCTCCTACTCAAACTCCTCCTCTTGGTCTGTGAAGATACGTTGTTAGGTGCTCCATTTGTTTTTCCCATTGAGGCCGAACCTAAACATGTGCTCGAGAGAATAGAATACTAAGTTCAGGTTGGGATGGCCCAATACCTTCATTCTCTCTCGTCTCTCGAAATTAAATAGATAAATGAGATAGATCCCGCCCAGTGTCCTCCTCCTTCCCCCGCCGCCTTCCGACCCGCGGGAGTATACAATGACAACTTCCGGACACTCATGCCCTCTTACCCAATGAATAAAGAGGTTGCTAGCAGCGGCATCTCAGGTTAGTTGCCTCTACTCACCCCTTTCCCCCCTGACCGAAGCCACCCGAACCAGGCCACTTTAATATATAAATTATAAATCTATTCTTTTCAAGACCCACTAACTTATTTTTTTTTGATAACTTTCCCTATTTTACCAAAAATTCTTGGGGTTCTTAGCGAATTCCAAGACGCAGATATCTGAGACCAGTGACTTCGGCATCGAGACACTGACTCCCAGATCAGCTAACCACTCTTTGTAAGGCAGAGCCGGCTTCGGTTGCTCATTTAACTCGATCAACAGAAGCTTATGATTCCATTAGCTCAGATGCTGCCTCTGAAACTAGATCGACTAATGAAAGTTCACACATCACATGTGGATTGGTGGATTTCTCAAGTTAGTGGGTCTTGAAAAGAATAGATTTCTAATTTAAGGCCTTATTCAATTCCTATCGGAATTGCGGCCTTCCGGTTGGAGAGGGATAACCCCCTCCCCCGAGCCCCCTCCCCCCTTAAGGGAAGGAGAAGGAAGCGGTACCCGCCCGAAGGCCAAAGGAGATATGGGACAGAGCTAACTCGGGAGTGGAGTTCCTGCAGAGAGCGCAGCGGTTCAGGCAGTCGTCAGTCCTTTCAGTCTTTCCTTCCCTTCGGTCAGTCAGTCCTTCCTTCTCCTTCCCTTAAGGGGGGAGGGGGCTCGGGGGAGGGGGTTATCCCTCTCCAACCGGAAGGCCACAATTCCGATAGGAATTGAATAGAAGGAGAGCATTTAAGAACTATCCGTCAACTATCCGTCACGAAATCCAATTTCGTGTCCATAATTTATCCACCCGTAAATTATGACGATCACAGATAAACTCGCTGAATCATACAGGTCGAGGTCATGGCAAATGTATAATTCCTCCGTCACAGGTATCCGGATAAATCCCAGAGATATAGATGTAAACGTCAAATCTCTATATGGATTATCCAGTCGACTATTATATTAGCAATCTCAAAAAGAACATTTAGAACTAACTTCTAAATTGTAACACGGGCCCATGGATTTTATCTGATTGCTAAACATATGGACTACCTATGCTCTGATACACAGAACTGACAGATCCTATCTTGATACATACAGGACACACTGAGGATCTATCTACACCCAACGAATAGGCGGAGGTCTGATCTTAATAGATTTGTGATGTGACTGCCATCTAAGTGTAGAAGATGTCTCTTGTGCCCACAGTGGCATCTCAAGTCTAAGAATAACAAGTGCTACTCAACCCGACAAGATTCTTATTGACGTTGGTGTACCATCCATTAAGAATCTTTGGTGAGTCTTTCAGTGTTTATCCGCTATAAACACCTACACGTCTATACTAGTCTCCAAGGCTTTTGGAATTTCAAACACTCTCACAACACTTGTGAATGCTTGAACTCTCTCTATTTTCTCTCAATTGAACTTGTGTGAATGAATGCAAAATGTTCACCTTAAGAAGTGAGAGAAATGGTAGAGATTTTATTCTCTTACAAGCCAACTAACCTTGTCATTAAGCATCTAATGCTTTCTTGCAATGGCCAACACAAAAATGTGAATGCCATACCAAAGCATAAGAAATGATAAGCTAAAGACAATGACTTTGTCATTAAGTATCTAATGCTTTCTTTCAATGGCAAACACATAAATGTTTAGGCCATACCAAAGCATAAGAATGGATTAGCTAATGACAAAACTATTAGGTGTAAACAAGCCACCTAATAGACATAATAAACTGGATAGCATGGCAAGCCATATAGCTTTGTCTCCAAGGTAAATAAAAATCACTATCTCAATAATGATTAAATTACCTTCAATTATGTTGTAGTAATTATCTCATAATTATTACTAACTTGATTATCTCATAATCAAAGAATTCTAGAAAACATTAAGTTCAACTAATTTAACATAGTTTTCTTTTGTGACAATAAATATTATTAATCTCATTAATAATATATAAATATAATGTGAACATATTATTAGACAATCTAATTATATTAAGTTTCCTACAGTTAATCGAGCTAGCACGGGGACCAAATGGACCTACGGTTCCGAGTTCCAATAATTCCGAAATATTAATTAAACTATTTAATCAAATATTACGAATTATTAACTCCACGTTATTCCACTAAAAACTCGAAGTTGAACTTCCATTACCGTAGATGGATAAAATAAACCGACAACTTCGGTGTCCATCGTTATAGTCATTACATAGGGATATAACCCTTCACGAACATCTCATAAATAGAGCCGGGTCAAAAGTCCGTTAAATCCCTCTAAATATTTTATCTCTTAAACATCATTGATTCTATAATGAACAATTAATTCATAACAATTATGAATATAAAACTTTCTATTCGTAATAGAAAAGTTGAGCGCTCAAATTGTTCAAGTCCCGCATCAACTCTTAAAAGAGATATTCTTCTCCTTCTCGTAAGAATGAGTGAATTCCATAACTATGTAAAACGTTCCCAGCTACACACCAAACCATATCCTCAAAATACGTAGTTATTGGCCGGGAATGCAACACAAACCTCACCATATTAAATCAAATGACACAGACTGTCATGTAGGAGTTCGTAGTACACTCAAGATTAAGATCGAATCCATATATGACCATCTATTAGATAAAATGAATTTCTTCGGTTAACGGATATTAAAAGAAATTCGTATTTATCTGAGTCCAGTCCTATATGATATAATCATACAAGGTGCCTCCATTCCTACGTCATTACATGAACCATCCCGGATCAAGGTCGTCATACAAGTATGGAATTGACCGCGGCTATAGATAAACCATAAACAATATACCCTATTTGTTTGCTCTCTATGGACTATTTAGATTACTAAATCCAGAATTAAATCCTCTTGTGCATCAAACATACACTAAGTCTGAAGGTACAATAGTAATCAAGATAAACAAGACAATTGGACAATATGCGATATAAATCAAACAACTTAGATAAAATGAATAATGTATTTATTATTATTACAATAATCAGTTCCGTTTACAATACATGTAGTGTAGGGGTTTTAGGGGCTAAATCCGGTAACGCAGCGGAAGCGGCAGAAGATCGTATCTTCCGATTTCAAAAATTTTTCTCGGATTAATTAAATAAACATATTTATTTAATATTCCAATAATCAAATTATGAAATAAAATTCAATAAATCATATTTAGGTGAATTTACCAAATTACCCTTACTTTGGTATTTTGTCCATTTTAGTCCGAAATTGATCTAATCAATTTTGAATGATTCTAAATCATTTCTAAGATGAACTTAGCATGTTCAAAACATCAAAGCACCAAAAGCAACCAAATCCCCAAATTTGACTCACTTGGCCGAATGCTCCCAATGGGGTGCCATTTGTGCACTTTGTCATATCATGCTTCAAAACACATCAAGATGTAATCCAATCAACATGAAACTTTATATGCATCATATACACATCCAAATACACAACATATATGAAAACCCCAAAATTTGGAATTGGTCATGAACCCTAATTTTTCAATTTCTTCAAATTGGACAAATTAGACCAAATTGGTTAAATCAATTACTTTAATCATGTTTCTTCCATCCAATCAAAGTCTCAACACAATGAAACAACTCAAGATCAAATCTAGGTAATCTAAGAGTGGGTCAACAACTCTAGATTAGCAACATGGTTTCCAAAACCTTAAAAGAAAGCTTATAACTACAATAGTCACAACCTTCCTTCATCATACATGCTCAACACTTCCATCAAAACTTCCATCAACAAAAACACAAGGAATAAAGAAATAAATAACCTAAGAACATCATATGTTAAAGCCTAGATCCTAAGGAACATTTTCCTTTCTAATAGCAAGTTGGAAAAACTTACTAAAATCTAAGCTTTCTTTGATTTCTTCTTTCTTTCTCACAAGCTTCCTTTGCTTCCATTAATGGAGTTTTTTCTTTAAAGTGTATTAGGTTAAGAATAATGAAATGAAAAAACAATATATACTTGTATCAAAATGGCCTTGGCCGAAATTCACTAAAGGAAATACAAGTTTTTGTAATTTCAATTTCATTTCACTTTTCATTTAATCAACTTGCATAAATATCTTAATAACACTTTATTAGATATTTAATTAAGTCAAAAAATGCAACTAAGAATAATATAACTATTATATTTTAAGTGTATGGCCGAAATTATGAAGAAATAAAGGAAAAAGATATTTTTTTTCAAACAATTTTGAACAAATATCTTAAGAAGTCAAAATCAATTTGACAACCTTTTCCTTTAATGTATAAGTCAACAATTGCAACTTATAATCATTTCCTAACTTCATCATTTGGTGATATATTTATATTTTAATTATATTAATCATTTAACAATTAAATAATTAAATAATTAATTAAATACAAATATATCAAATATATGTATTATATTTACTTTAAATATCTCAAATACATATATTAATGATATATGTCAAATACCTTTATTTGACTATTTATTAATGTGTATTTAATAATATCATATATTAAATACAAATACACATTAATTAGGAAATGACGGTTCGGACCCGTTCGCATGTATTTTTCGTTTAACGATTAACGATTTATAAATAATCATCATTATTCATAAATGTTGCTCTAGTGCTCTACGAGTATGTTTCATTATTGAGACTCTCTAGATTCAGGTATATCCGTCACGAAATCCAATTTCATGTCCATAATCTATCCACCCGTAGATTATGTCGATCACGGATAAACTAGCTGAATCATACAGGTCGAGGTCATTGCATACGTATAATCTCTCTGTCACAGGTATCCAGATAATCCCAGAGATATAGATGTGAACGTCAAATCTCTATAGGTATTATCTCGTCAACGTATCTATTAGCAATCTCTAAATAACACTCGGAACTTACTTCTGATGTATACTGTGGCCACAGATTTAACAGACTGCTAAATATATATGGACTACATATGCTCTGTACACAGAACTGACGGATCCTATCTTGACACACATAGGATATCCTGAGGATCGATCCACACCCAACGAACAGGCGGAGGTCTGATCTAAATAGATCGGTGACGTGACTGCCATCTAAGTGTGGAGGATGTCTCATACATCCACAGTGGTGTCTCAAGTCGAAGGACCACTATGCTACTCAACCCGAGAAGATTCTTATTGACGTTGATGTACCATCCATTAAGAATCTTCGGTGAGCCGTTCAGTGTTTATCCACTATAAACACCTACACGTCTATACGAGTCTCCATAGACTCATGGTTCATTGGGATAAACCATCGGACCAAGTCTCGATATACGACATGTACTGGTCTCAACGGATTTGACTAACCGACCCGTGTTAGCAAATCTTGACCAGGAACTATGTTTGATAATATTCATATAGCAGTGACACTTCCCAATGTCAATTACAAACTAACTTTGTAACTGTGTACTGCATTATATATTATCGGGCCTTTGTCTAATATATACATATCACTAAACCACATTTAGTTTCAATCTAATCGTAATCAGATCGAATACGTATATAAGAACAAGAGGTGCAACCATAAATAAGTAATATTATGGAATAAGGGGATGTTCGTATTCATGAATCAGACATAAATACGGCCCGGATTGGCGCTCTGAGCACCAATCCCAACAATTTCTCCCACTTGCTCTAGTGCCAATCCACGGTATCATATACTCATCCATGTGCACGTGGCACATGGCCCTCAAAAGCTCACCCAGTATCAGAGGTAGAAGTACTTAAGAGGTAGGCAACAAAAACAGTCCGCTATGACATATTGAGTTTGTCAAACAAACTCCATCGTTTCCCATAGTCAACATCATTAATATTTTGTAGAATCTAATTATACATTAATATGAAATGGATGCTACATCAGTATTGTGCTATGGCTACTGAGTTGTCCAAGTATTTAGGGATCAAATCCAAAATACTATGTGGACAACCGCAAGCACAATAACAGCTCAAAAAACTTCTAATTTAAAAGGTCACTATGAACTTCATAAGTCAATACTTATAAGTTGCATTTAATTCCACTATAAAAGTAGAATCCTTCGTGACACTCCCACTGCATCTTTTCTGACTCTTTATGACGTAGACTGTCTAACGTCATAATTAGTCTCAAAACTAATATGACCCTAATGGTTGCAGATTATATTCTCCATGAATTAGAAACTCGTTCTTAATATCTCAAAGATCACAAAGAACGTGTTTCAAGATCCATCATATGGTCTATAGGATGTCAAAATAACTCGTAACAATTACGATTAAATCGACATCGATAATCCACATAATAAAGTATTCATTATGTCATCATCAAATGATACATAATATTGTTTAGACATTCTAATCAATATTCTTTCGAAAAAGGAATCATCCTTTACGAAAGATGAATACTATGTATAAGACACACAATAACTGTCGAACAGTTATACTAACTGTCATACAGATAGCCTTGTTATGTCCTTCATTAGATCATATCTAATGTACGACTAATGGAGTATCTCACAAGTCTCTTGTTTTATATCTTATATAAAACTTTATATCGTATATAACAGAGAGACTACTCCCACTGTTTTCACGGAGTAAAGAAGACTTAGGTAAATCTCCTCACAAACATCTCATTATTACTATAATAATGACAATGTCGTTAAGATATATAACACTAGAAAGTAATATGTACGCTCCCACTAACCCTTTTATCACATATGTATTCTATATACTTTGACAAGATCAGACAATTGACGATATCAAAATATAGAACACATATTTCTGGAAGACTTATCCGAGTCTACAATAGGCTCTGTAAGCTAGCACACTAAACTGCGATCTCAGCAGAACACAAACTCTAGGGCCATTTCAGAATGAACTCTTCAAATAAGGAAATCACAACTGATCTCTTATCTGAATAAGTCATCCAAAAATGCCACTTTGCATTCTTTAGCTAAAAATACAGTTTATTATCAACATTAACCAATATATCTTTAATTGTTCAATTAGCGTGACTAGAGATAAGTTTTCTCAGAATCTACAATAGATTGCTGAGTATAACTTTTCTCACTGTCATACTGTAAAGGTCAAACCTTTAATAAGCTCATATTGCTTTCGCTGCGCAAACAATTAGCACATATCATGAACTAATTCATAATGAAAGCGTAATCAAGTTCAAAACTTGATCGTAGTAAGCTATGAACAATCTTAGATCTATGGTTCAATGGTGAACTTCCAGAATCGATATCAAATATCGCTTCCATTATAAGTTATAGGATAATTTTTCTTCAGTAAGAAAACAACGGAACCATTAAGTATCAAATACTCGTGAATGATTCTGTTATCCTATTAACTTGTACGGAAGATGTATAAGGGTTGTTTCATCTTATTAATTACATAGTTCCATTTATAATTTATCATTCTCACATTTGACTTCAATAAGTCAAGTCTTTTCTACAATAGTTAACATCTGATGTTACACACCAAGTAATAAATGATTTTATTACTTAGAATCGTAGGAAAGATATTCTATTAAATAGAATACAATATTCTATTAAACAGAATAAACGATAAATTTTACTTATACCTCTTAGGTGTAAGTAATTTCCATTATATAACTATTATATAAAAGAAACATTCAAATCTAAACTTTTCAAGATTCAGATTTTCTACCTATACATATCATATATGCAACTGTAGAAAATAATGGAACATTAATTAAAGAGATGAATTAGTGTTACTGGAGTATAACCCCAAGAGTATTGAAACTAATTCGGTAACATTCAATATCAAACGAACCAAATCATATAAGATTCGATTGCTCCCACTACTCAATTCCATCAAGATGGAATCGTGGAAGAATAATATTGAATATGAATCATATTCACTGTAAAACCTTAGAACTAATTGCTTTAAATTCAAATGTTTGATCGTATCAAAGATCTTTGAACAGTTCAAAGACATGTAATGAATTTTAGGATCAAGTTTTCAAAATACTTTAGATTGAATATATTTGAACAAGTCAAAAATGTTCAATCTTCGTTTCATCAGAACAGATTGAAAGTTCTTGATACTTTCAAGACTTTCAATATGTGTTCCTTCAGAAACACGTAACTAAGTTATGACAATTCATCAACTAAGTTACGAAATAAAGAAAACTACCTTAAGCAATTATTATTTATTAAACTACATACATCCAATGTATCAGTTAAATAAATTTGGTGGTCCAATGACAATCATTGGTTAAACGAGATCTTAATCACTTTCCTGAATACAATATTCATTAAATGGATAAGGATGTGTGGTGTGATCTAGTATCAAACCATCCTTTACCATACGGATTGAGCATCCAATACTTAAGTGATTAAATTCATAAAGCACCGTTCTAAATTATTTACTTTACCGAATAATTTTTCTTAATGTTTATCTCTACGTCAATGACACTACTAGTTATTATAAAATATGTAACAATTGTTTATAAAGAACAAGTGACTATCCAATAGTCGCAAGTTCCGATATCAAATATCAAAACAATCGTTAACCAATATTTCAAATAACTAGACGGGAGATCTGGTATCCAATACCTATAGTTGTAGTATTGTGAAAATCGATATTTTCTATACACAAATATGCATCTCCTTTCTTTAGTTTTACTATTTGCATTCAACTATTCACAACAATTGTAAATAACTGATTAGCAAATTGTGTCAGACACATTACCTCTAAAGGTAATTAAAGCTTAGAAACGTCATTACTAGATAAACAAATACCTAATAGGGCTTTCTAAATGCCAGTCAAGAATCTCGAGACATGAACTAATTCAAGTCAATTCTTACTGCATAAGAAACTATTGTCTCTAAAGTATTATATCCTAAAGGGGATATCTATCTAGATTATCTATCATGACTTAGAAACTAAGTCATTAACCATCTTTATTTTTCAAGAAAATCGGAACAACAGTTCCCGATGGTTTAGACTAATCTAATAATATCCTAGTCTATTAGTATCTAGAACCTATTCTAGAATAACTGCAACCAAGAGTCTAGTCAGATAACATATCAAAATATGTGTGCAGTAAATAAAGTTTAATTCTATCTACTATAGAATAAGGAAACAAACAAGCGGCAATTTCCATAATAACATACACTGCCTAAGTTATGGAATATTTTAAACTTAGCAGTGCCTCCCACTATTTTTACGTAATGCCGTAATCCCCAACGGAAAGACGAGAATTCAATAATTAAATCGAATTCCATAATGGGAAGAGGACCCCATGAATATATTTGACTCACAGCAGAGGCACGGTCTCGCCTACGTATATTCACAGGTAGACAACTAATTGTCAATCACTCACTAGTGACTCCAGGTTCCGGTCCTGGCCGTTTCTCGTTGTCGCTGCGAAGGCAGGCCCACAAGGAGACGTACCAAGGTTAAACTTGTCAATGATAAACTCAAGTTACTTGCGTAACCCTGACAGCTAGGGCACGTTCAGGATTCCGCTTTCGCTTGAATTTATCTAGTATCTAATATACATTCGGCATAAATAAATTTCTATCAGCTACACCCTCACAGCAGAGGCACGGTCTCGGATGTAGTCAACGAAAAGATATTTATAAACCGTATTGACAAGACGGACCAAGAAACAAGTATTCCAAATACTAGTTACTTTAAAACCTTATTAAGCGGGGATATTCCATTAAGTGTCATACACCCTAAATCTAATCAAATTAGATTATAACATGCATGTATAAAGTCAAGAAAACATGATTTACCATTTTGTAGGGGTTTTAGGGGCTAAATCCGGTAACGCAGCGGAAGCGGCGGAAGATCGTATCTTCCGATTTCAAAAATTTTTCTCGAATAAATTAAATAAACATATTTATTTAATATTCCAATAATCAAATTATGAAATAAAATTCAATAAATCATATTTAGGTGAATTTACCAAATTACCCTTACTTGGTATTTTGTCCATTTTAGTCCGAAATTGATCTAATCAATTTTGAATGATTCTAAATCATTTCTAAGATGAACTTAGCATGTTCAAAACATCAAAACACCAAAAGCAACCAAATCCCCAAATTTGACTCACTTGGCCGAATGCTCCAATGGGGTGCCATTTGTGCACTTTGTCATTTCATGCTTCAAAAAAATCAAGATGTAATCCAATCAACATGAAACTTTATATGCATCATATACACATCCAAATACACAACATATATGAAAACCCCAAATTTGGAATTGGTCATGAACCCTAATTTTTCAATTTCTTCAAATTGGACAAATTAGACCAAATTGGTTAAATCCAATTACTTAATCATGTTTCTTCCATCCAATCAAAGTCTCAACACAATGAAACAACTCAAGATCAAATCTAGGTCATCTAAGAGTGGGTCAACAACTCTAGATTAGCAACATGGTTTCCAAAACCTTAAAAGAAAGCTTATAACTACAATAGTCACAACTTCCTTCATCATACATGCTCAACACTTCCATCAAAACTTTCATCAACAAAAACAAAAGGAATAAAGAAAGAAATAACCTAATAACATCATATGTTAAAGCCTAGATCCTAAGGAACATTTTCCTTTCTAATAGCAAGTTGGAAAAATTACTAAAATCTAAGCTTTCTTTGATTTCTTCTTTCTTTCTCACAAGCTTCATTTGCTTCCATTAATGGAGTTTTTTCTTTAGGTTCAAAGTGTATTAGGTTAGAAAATGAAATGAAAAAACAATATATACTTGTATCAAATGGGCCTTGGCCGAAATTCCTAAAGAAATACAAGTTTTGTAATTTCAATTTCATTTCACTTTTCATTTAATCAACTTGCATAAATATCTTAATAACACTTTATTAGATATTTAATTAAGTCAAAAATGCAACTAAGAATAATATAACTATTATATTTAAGTGTATGGCCGAAATTATGAAGAAATAAAGGAAAAAGATATTTTATTTTTCAAACAATTTTGAACAAATATCTTAAGAAGTCAAAATCAATTTGACAACCTTTTCCTTTAATGTATAAGTCAACAATTGCAACTTATAATCATTCCTAACTTCATCATTTGGTGATATATTTATATTTTAATTATATTAATCATTTAACAATTAAATAATTAAATAATTAATTAAATACAAATATATCAAATATATGTATTATATTTACTTTAAATATCTCAAATACATATATTAATGATATATGTCAAATACCTTTATTTGACTATTTATTAATGTGTATTTAATAATATCATATATTAAATACAAATACACATTAATTAGGAAATGACGGTTCGGCCCGTTCGCATGTATTTTTCGTTTAACGATTAAACGATTTATAAATAATCATCATTATTCATAAATGTTGCTCTAGTGCTCTACGAGTATGTTTCATTATTGAGACTCTCTAGATTCAGGTATATCCGTCACGAAATCCAATTTCATGTCCATAATCTATCCACCCGTAGATTATGACGATCACGGATAAACTAGCTGAATCATACAGGTCGAGGTCATTGCATACGTATAATCTCTCCGTCACAGGTATCCAGATAATCCCAGAGATATAGATGTGAACGTCAAATCTCTATAGGTATTATCTCGTCGACGTATCTATTACAATCTCTAAATAACACTCGGAACTTACTTCCGATGTATACTGTGGCCACAGATTTAACAGACTGCTAAATATATATGGACTACCTATGCTCTGTACACAGAACTGACGGATCCTATCTTGACACACACAGGATATCCTGAGGATCGATCCACACCCAACGAACAGGCGGAGGTATGATCTAAATAGATCGGTGACGTGACTGCCATCTAAGTGTGGAGGATGTCTCATACATCCACAGTGGTGTCTCAAGTCGAAGGACCACTATGCTACTCAACCGAGAAGATTCTTATTGACGTTGGTGTACCATCCATTAAGAATCTTCGGTGAGCCGTTCAGTGTTTATCCACTATAAACACCTACACGTCTATACGAGTCTCCATAGACTCATGGTTCATTGGGATAAACCATCGGACCAAGTCTCGATATACGACATGTACTGGTCTCAACGGATTTGACTAACCGACCCGTGTTAGCAAATCTTGACCAGGAACTATGTTTGATAATATTCATATAGCAGTGACACTTCCTAATGTCAATTACAAACTAACTTTGTAACTGTGTACTGCATTATATATTATCGGGCCCTTGTCTAATATATACATATCACGAAACCACATTTAGTTTCAATCTAATCGTAATCAGATCGAATACGTATATAAGAACAAGAGGTGCAACCATAAATAAGTAATATTATGGAATAAGGGGATGTTCGTATTCATGAATCAGACATAAATACGGCCCGGATTGGCACTCTGAGCACCAATCCCAACATGTAGCTCTAGGACATAATATGTACTGCATTGGGATGTTCACTGGAGAGGGCGGTAGAGTTAGTCAGTTTCCAGTTGAGTGATGTAGCCAATACTTGGTTCATGGCTTTTTGAGATAGTCGACAACAGGGTGCTCCTCTATTGGCTTGGGCTGAGTTTAGCACAACATTTCTGTCCATATTTCTACCACAGAGTATTAGGGATGCTAGAGCTTAAGAGTTTGAGCAGTTAGTCTTGAGAGATCAGATGATTTTTTCTGAGTATGATATACAGTTTACTCGACTGTCTTGGTACGCCCCACATTTAGTTAGTTATGAGGAGATGAAAGTGAAGAGGTTTGTTAATAGGCTTCAGGATTATCTATTTTGATCCATCCACTTACATAGACCACCACCTATACCCAGGTTTTGGATGTTGCTCTCCGATTTGAGGCACGAGTTAGAGAGAGGCCGGCAGAGAGAGAGTCTCGGAAGAGGCCAAGATCGGAGGAGTGTGTTAGACCACAGCATGATGGTTCGAGTAG
Source organism: Zanthoxylum bungeanum (assembly GCA_019454045.1). Taxonomy (NCBI): domain Eukaryota; kingdom Viridiplantae; phylum Streptophyta; class Magnoliopsida; order Sapindales; family Rutaceae; genus Zanthoxylum; species Zanthoxylum bungeanum. The sequence continues at coordinate 84,197 of SKCR01026624.1, read as the reverse complement.
ACAGCAGCATATGTCAGCCTCTCCCACTAAACGTTGAGATATGGGCTCAATTGAAGGGGTTCAAATCATAGACCTGCCCATAATGTTACATATCGTGCGGTTTCTTCTCCGTTGTTGGCCCAGCCGGGGCAGGGTTCCCTAGTATGTACGACCTGTGGATGATCTCATTCAGGAGCTTATAGGTTTGGGGAGCAGAAGCTGTTATCGATGTGGACATATGGGTCATCTGAAGAGGGATTGTCTAGTACCAGTAAACCAGTTGCCACCTTCCAGTGCTAATCCATCGGTACCCCAACCACAGCCAAATAGGAGTATAGCTGGAGGAGGGTAGCAGACAGAGGTCAGAAAACATGAGGAATGAGATAAATAGTGGCTGATCGAGGACATGCTTCCACCAGTAGAGCTCAGGATATGGTGTATGCTCTCACACCTCAGGATGCTCAGACATCTAATGCAGTTGTCATAGGTACATTATCAGTTGGTTATGTGTATGCTAGAGTATTATTTGATTCTGGCACCACTCATTCTTTCGTATCACCATATTTTATGACTTACCTGGTAGGGATACGGAGTCATTAGATTCACCCTTCATCATAGCTACACCAGTAGGAGATCCTATAGAGGCTACACAAGGAGTGAGGGCTTGTTCAATTGATATTTATGGGCACACGTATTATGTTGATTTAGTAGTATTAAGCATTGTGGGTTTCGATGTCATCTTAGGGATCGATTGGTTAGCTACCCACCACGCGGTATTAGATTGCCGGAATAAGACTATTAAATTGCATTTTCCTGATCAATCAGTTAAAATTTATCAGGGGATAAGAGTGTAGTGCTTCATAGCTTGATATCAGCAATGCAAATGTATAAGCTAATTCAGAAGAAAAATGTGGGTAACTTAGCTTATGTGACGGATAGTAGAGTGGAAGAAAAGGCATTGAGCAGATTCCGATGGTAAGAGAGTATCCTGATGTTTTTCTTGATGAGTTACCAGAACTATCACCAGATAGAGAGATTGAGTTCTGTATAGATGTAGTTCTAGTCAAGCAGCCTATATCGATTCCTCCATATATGATGGCCTCTACAGAACTCAAGGAATTGAAGGCACAGTTGCAAGACTTGTTGGATAAGGGTTTCATTTGTCCCAGTGTGTCTCCATGAGGAGTTTTCGTGTTATCAGTAAGGAAGAATGATGGAACACTTCGGTTGTGTATATATTACCGACAGTTGAATAAGGTGACAATAAAAAATAAATACCCACTACCAATGATTGACGACTTATTTGACCAGCTACATGGGGCGCAATACTTCTCATAGATTGATCTTCAGTCAGGATATCATCAGTTAAAGATTAGGAAACGTTATGCTAAAGACACCCTTTCGGACCAGATATGGGCATTATGAGTTTTTGGTGATGTCGTTTGGCCTGACCAATGCCCTTGCGGCTTTCATGGATTTGATGAATATGGTATTCAGACCCTTTCTAGATCGATTTGTGATAGTCTTTATCAATGGAATTATGGTGTATTGACATAGTGAACAGGAGCACGCAGAGAACTTGCACCAAGTACTACAGACGTTGAGAGAACACATGATGTTTGCCAAGTTTTCTAAGTGTGAGTTCCGATTGTCTAATGTTGTGTTTCAGGGCAGATGGTGTCAAAATAAGGGCTCGGTGTAGACTCCTAGAAGATTGAAGCCATTCAAAATTGGCACCACCTACCAGTGTGACAAAGATTCGTAGCTTCCTCGGGTTAGCGGGATACCATAGGAGGTTCGTAGAGAACTTCTCCAGGATAGCTGCTCTGTTAACACGGCTGTCTTAGAAGAATGCAAAGTTTGAGTGATTAGATGCATGTAAGAAGAGTTTTTGGGAGCTTAAGTGGAGATTGACTACTGCTCATGTTCTAGCTCTGCAACAGGATCATGAGGATTTATGGTGTACTGCGATGCTTCTAGAGTGGGATTGGGATGTGTGCTGATGCAAAAGGGAAAAGTTATTGCCTATGCCTCCAGGCAGCTAAAGCCCTATGAACAGAATTATCCCACTCAAGATTTAGAAATTGCGGTGATAATTTTTCCTTGAAGATATGGCGACATTATTTGTATGGCGAAAATTTTGAAATTTTCACTGACCATAAGAGTCTCAAATACATGCAGAGTCAAAAGGATCTTAACTTGAGGCAGATGCGATGGATTGAGTTACCGGAGGATTATGATTGTTCAATTCAATGTCACTATGGCAAGGCTAATGTGGTAGCAGACGCCTTAAGCAGGAAATCCATGGGAAGTTTAGTCACTTTCTGATTGAAAAATTGGCATCCAACGAGACAAATACAGAAATGTATTCTTGATGGAGTGAGTTTTCAAGTAACAACTCAATGAGCATTGCTGGCACATATATAAGTCTGATCCACCCTGATAAATGATATCAGAGTTGCCCAAGAAGCGGACCCTCAAATTTAGCAGATTAGAAGCTGAGGTGAAACGACAGATAATGAGTATTACTTAGATAGCGATGGTCTCTTTAGAAAGAAAAACATGATTGTTGTTCCCCCAATTCAAGAGTTGAGGCATTCGTTGTTAGAGAAAGCTCATGCCATATCCTACACCATGCATCTTAGAATTACCAAGATTTACCATGATCTCAAAAATCTTTACTGCTTGGACGGTATGAAGAAAGATATAGCGGAGTTCATCGAAAAATGCCTTACCTGCCAGCAAGTTAAAGCGGAACCTCAGAGACTAGCAGGGAATCTTCAACATTTAGATGTTCTTGAATGGAAATGGGAGAAGATCACTATTGATTTCGTGGTTGGCCTTCCACGTACCTCGAAAGGGTATGATTCTATATGGGTGATTGTGGACAGGTTGACTAAGTCTGTGCATTTCTTGCCAGTAAAGACTAATTATTCAGCAGCTCAATATGCTAGACTGTATTTGGATGAAATAATGTCATTGTATGGAATACCTATTTCAATAATCTTCGATCGTGGTTCTCAGTTCACATTCAAGTTTTGGTAGCCATCCCAAGAAGCTTTTGGGTTCTCATCTATATTTTAGTATGACTTTCCACCCTCAAACAGATGGTCAGTCAGAACGGACCATACAGACTCTGGAGGACATGTTACGAGCCCGTGTGATTGATTTTGAGGGTAGTTGGGACCAATATTTGCCACTTATAGAGTTGGCATATAACAACAGTTATCAGGCAAGCATTTTGATGGCACCTTTCGAGGCTTTTATGGTCGGAAGTGCAGATCCCCAGTGGGATGGTTTGAAACTGGGGAACAAAAGTTACTTAGACCTAATTTAGTACAAGATGTTGTAGAGAAAGTGAAGTTGATTAGAGAAAGGATGAGAATGACTCAGAGTCATAAAAAAACTATGCAGATCGCCTGAGGAAAGATTTGGAGTTTCAGGTTGGAGACTGGGTGTTTTTGAAAATATCTCATTTCAAATGAGTTATGAGATTCAAAAAAAGGGGGTAAGCTCAGCCCTAGGTATCTCGTGCTGTTTCAAATACTTCGTAGAGTTGGAGGAAGACCATATGAACTGGCACTTCTACCCGGTATGGATAAGATACATATGATTTTTCATGTATCTATGCTACACAAGTACTTGTATGATGAATCTCATGTGTTAGAGCCCCAAACAATCGATGTTCACCATGATCTATCTTATCTAGAGCAGTCGGTAGCAATAGTGGATAGAGGGATGAGGAAGTTACAATCTAGATGGATTCCCTCAGTTAAGGTGGTTTGGCTACACCACAAGGGACAAGAATCCACATGAGAGCCGAAAAAAGCCATGAGAGAGCAATATCCCCAACTGTTCACAGAATAAGGTACACTCTCTACTTCTAAGTGTGTTGATTCGAGGACGAATCATTTGAAGGGGGGAGAATTGTAGTAACTCGAATCTCATAACTCAACTAAAATCATAACTTGGGTACTTAGATAAATTTTCTCTGAACATTAGCGAAATTTTAGAGACGATTTAGTGGGCCAAACCTAAAGTATAAGCCTAATTAGTAGTGGAATAATATATTAGCCCAATTTGTGAGCCCAATTTTAATTTCTAAAATTCTAGAGAGGTCCACTTACTTCATGAACAATTTAATAAAAAAGGAAAGAAACAAAACTCATCATTTTCTCCCATTGGTCGAAAATTGCTTGGAGAGAATATGTGGGTAACTTTCATTTTTCTTGCAAATTCCAAAGATAATCAAGACCAAAACCATCATAAATCAAGCTTAGGAATGAGAAAAGGGAGATTGGGGACTTTATTAGTGAAGGAAGAAACTTAATTCAAGGTAAGAAAAGGCTTGGCCCAAGTTTTTAAGTATTGATTTTTGATGATTTGGTGATTAATGAGTGTTGTTGGCTTGTAGGTAATGATGTTTAGATGATTATTGATTTAAGAAAATAATGATTTTGAGGCATTGAACTAAGTTGGAATCTGTGGAATGGATGTTGTGATGATGTTAGAAGGTTATTGATGATGATTTGTATACTTGGAGTTGATATAGTTTGAGTAATGTTGTAAAGTTTGGGAGTGAAGATGAAGAATTGGTGCTTGACCTTGAAATCGAGTGAGCGTCGCGACGCGCAACAAAGGAGTGCTCTTTGCCCAGTTATGTTTTTGTGAGTGTCACGACGCCAATGGGCTAGTGTCGCGATGAGTAATAATTTGGTGCTATATGCATTGGTTTTGATTTTGTGGAAGTTGCGATGCTTAACACTAAGCATCGTGACGTGTCTGGGATTTGCAACGCTTATCATTTAGCATCGCGATGTAGAACCATCAGTTGCTCACTGCCTCTACTACTTGTGTGAGCGTCGCGACGCCCATGGGCCAGTGTCGCAACGAGTAACCAAATTTTTCCAGGATCAGTTTTATCCATTCCAACTTCATCCTAAGATGCTTGAGGGCACCCTAAGGGTTTCTTATAAGCGTATATACACGCCTTATATCATGTGACAAGCATAATACGTCAATCATGCATTACATATACTTTCTTAGCATTTGTAAATATTCTGAGTAATAAGGAAGAAAACTAACGATTTCTTTGACTTTAGATAGATGTCAAGGTACTCGAAGATCACCTACGCCGTATACCGCATCTGACTTGTCGTAGCACTTTGAGTGGAATACTTACTTTAAAATTTTATTATGTTATCAAGATTTTGATTGGTAGTTTTGACTTAAATGATTTTCATTAAGGTTTATTGAATTACTGATTTTACATGAACTGAACTATATGATTTAAACATAAACAGTTTTGATAAAACTTGATATCAGAGATATCATGATGATGAAAATGATTTCAAAAGTATGATTTTTATGATTTTGGAGGCATGAGGGGAAAACCCACCTCAGAGTGTTACTTGGAATTGACAGATATGGAATTGACGGACATAGATAAGACGACGATACGTAACGCCCCTAGATCATAGAATTCTGGGCTAGGGGGATGGTGATATGTAACACCTCTAGACCCTAGATTCAAGGTCAGGATGATAGCATGGATCAGCACTAGTTGCTATAGTTTAGTGGCTTGGGGGACGACGATACGTAATGCCCCAATACCACTAGTTAGGCGTATGGGGGGACAGTGATACAAAACGCCCCTATGTGTCAGGTTTTCCATAGATTTTCTAGGCTTATAGGAGGACGGTGATACGTAACGCCCCCATGCTTCAGGTTTTCTACTATTTTCAGAGATTCAGAGATATGATTTTTCATAAATGGTTTTCACAAAAACATAACAAGGCCTTGGTGTGACATATCTGACCCTCGACTTATATAAATTTGGCCACAAGGGAATGATCCCTCCTTGTGCCATTCAAATACGGCCATGGGGGAGAAACTCTGACCCTATGCCAACGAACATAACAACACCTCGGTGGGACATACCCGACCCTGAGCCAATAATAAATCTAGCCATAATGGAATGATCCTTCGTTCCACTTGATAACATGGCCTTAGCGAAATGAATGCAGCCCCGAACTATTATAATCACTTGGCCATAAGGGAATGTTCCCTCATTGTGCCATTTAATAACATGGCCTCGATAGAAATAATTTAGCCTCGAGCTATTATAATCACTTGGCCACACGAGAATGTTCCCTCATTGTGCCATTCAATAACATGGCCTCGATAGAACGAATGCAGTCTCGAGCCATTTATAACCATAATCCAGAAAGACTAGGGGAAAATTTTCTACCTCTAGCCATCCATAAACATTGTTAATGACGTCCAATACCATGTAGCATAAAATCAAAATAAAAACGACAAGTGTAACGAGTGGTGACGTATCACATACTCCGTACCGGATGAAAAACATCAAGGTAGTTTCTTGAGTTTTGTGAATATTTTGATGTGTTTTGTGTTATTTTGTAGATAAATAAAGTTTCAGGACATTCTGAAGGTGATTTGGGGCCAAAACAGTGAAAAACAGACAAAAGGGCAAAATCATCATTTGGCGCGTCGCGACGCGTAAGCCTTTGGCATCGCGACGTCTAACGTGCACCAAGGATACATGTCAGAAATTGAGAAGTTTGACTTTGCTAACATGCACCGAGGACACATGTCAGAATTTGAGAAGTTTGACTTTGCTAACGTGCGCCGTGCCACGTGTCAACATCACAGCCGATCATGCTAAAGTGCGTCATGCCACGTGTCATCATCATACGGTGCCGACAATCGCCATCGCCACATGTTGCCATGTGTCACTCCATGTCATCACTATGTCAGCAGAAGATCGAGTAACCATTGCCAAGTCAGCTACACGTCATCATCAACCAATCACAGTGTGCCACGTGTCACAATCCTACGGTGCAGACAATCACTATCGCCATGTGTCGCCATGTCATTCCCACATCATTGCCATGTCACTGCCACGTCAGCTCAATTATTGAGCTAATCATCAACATCGCCACGTCATTGGATAAGAATCTCGGCGGACCAACCAGAGCATGACATGTGTCGCGGTGCGACACGGAAATATTGTCGCGTCGCGACGCGCACAGCCTACCGAGGCCTATAAATTCAGCTCAAGATTCCAGCTTTAGATATACCTTCCTCTCTGAATTCTCTGATGTAAATAGGGAGTTTTATATCTAGTTTATTTTAATTTCAGTTTTGTAATTAATTTTAATTACTTTAAATAATAATAATTTACTTTCTTTACTTTTTCAGTTTTTACTATTCAACATGAGGAGGTAACTTCCCCCTGCTAGGGTGAAAGGTAAAACTTTCATTACTGCTATTTAGATTAATCTCCCTTAATTATAATATATTCACTACTTTAAATTTGACTTAATAAGGATACTGTTATATTGGTCGGTTGGTAATCAATTATAAACTGGCTTTAATCTGACTAAGCATGGATACCGTCTGGTTGGTCGGTTGGTAATTTACCGTCTATATGGTTGGTTTATGGACAAATATTTATATCGCCTTTATGGCAGGTCGGACTTAATTTGACTTAATCGGGTTACCGCCTATATGGATGGTTGGTAATGTTATCACAAGTTAATGTATTATATTAAGGGAGATATCTAAAGTAGTGGTGGTAAAAGTGGATCCTTTAACCCTGGCATTTTATTTTATTGTAATTTTACTTTTCAGTATTTACTTTACCGAATTTACTTTTTAGTATTTTACTTTATGTCTTTTATTTTACTAGCTCTAGTTATGTGTCGTAACTAAGTTAGTTATCTAGGGTTGTGATGAATTCCAATATCACCGGTTTATAGGGGTTAGATTATGGTTTGGATAATATAAAGGTTTATTTATTGAGCCTTAGTCTTAATGCTTTCTGTTAACTGGCCATTAATAAGATTGATATGGTAAACTTAAAATGAACTTGGAAAATGTATTTTAGGTTTAAGACCTAGACTCAATAGCCCACGATCTTCCTTAAGGATAGATAACCCTTTAATAGATTTCCTTACATGATAGGAATATACCTGTCGGGCAGGGGTAGCCATAATTGGAACTTAATCTTAACGAATTCAGATAACTTAATTAACATAGGAATATGATTAATTGGGTTACACTGGGTATTTGTAATTGATCATCGGAAGAGACTTTTGCATAATTTCGGGTTCCAGGTTAATAAACCAATATATAACCCAAACATAAGATAACCACTTCATCTTTATATAATATTGGAAGGATTCACAACCCTGGATAGTTTTTATAAATTTAAATTTTCTTTAATCTACTTTCACGTCTTTTTATTTACTTGTTTTCATTTTAAAGTCATCATTCCAATCAAACAATCAATTTGTTAGATACTTGTAATCATTTGGCCTCATAAAATTAATAGAATAAGTATTAAGTCCTCGTGGGATCGATACTTTTTATACTACTTGAACGATACGTGCGCTTGCGTTATACGCGTGTGAAAGCACCAATCAAGTTTTTGCCACTATTGCCGGGGACTTATTTATCTATCACTATTAGTTTTGAGGTTAGATACCTTTACTTGTATCTAATTTCTTTTTACTTATTGTTTTTATTTTCTTGTGTTTCAGGTTCTCAGACACTACATGAGACGAACCAGAAGCTTTGAAATCCGACCGCTTGACCCAGAGATTGAAAGAACCATCAGACAGTTGAGAAGGGAAAGGCGTGAAGGCCAAGAAGCTTTAGTCAACATGGAACCTGAACCTTTGGAAGTTGCACCAACAATACCCATTCGAGACAGAACCATTCCGGTGGTTGACGGCTTCATTTCCTGTATTATACTTCCTCCCTTATCAGCAAATGTGTGTGCCATCAAAACATGCATTCAGATAATTCAGCAGTCAGTTCAGTTTGGGGGGAATGCATCTAAAGATCATAATGTCCACATCAGCAACTTCCTGGAAGTTTGCGGCACTTTCAATTACAATGAGGAGCTGAAGAAGCAATAAGACTGCGGGTTTTTCCATATTCCTTGAAAGACAGAGCAAAAGCTTGGCTACATTCACTACCAACTGGTTCCATCACAACTTGGAACACTTTAGCCACCAAATTTCTTACAAAGTACTTTCCACCAGCCAGAACTGGAAAGCTGAGGAATGACATCACATCCTTTGTGCAACAAGACTCGGAAACTCTCTAAGAAGCTTGGGAAAGGTATAAAGATTTGCTCCGGAAATGTCCTCACCATGAGATTCCAAAATGGCTTCAAGTCCAAACTTTCTATAATGGACTTTCTGGACCGATGAGAGCCACAATTGATGCTGCTGCTGGAGGAACTTTGATGGCAAAAGGAGAAGATCAAGCCTGGGACTTAATCGAAGAAATAGCCAACAACAATTCCTTATGGCAAACAGAAAAAAGCATGATTCAAAGAATTTCTGGAATTTATGAAGTTGGAGCCAATACAGTAGTCAATGCCAAGCTGGATCAGATATGAAAATTCATGGAGACTCTCAGCACTGGATCCACAAGTTCACCATATGGAGGAGCACCAGAACCAAACCAACTTGAAAAGACGGTGAATTTTGTCAATAATTTCAACAGACAGGGGAACAATCCATATTCCAACACCTACAATTTAGGGTGGAGGAATCATCCAAATTTCTCATGGAGCAACAATTCAGGGAAAAAGAATAATCCACCATCTGAATTCCAACAGCAACAGAACAAGAGATATGAACAGACGAATGAACCAGGAATAGCAGAAGTGCTGGCTCAGTTAAAAAATTACGATGCTATGTTTCAGAGCCAATCTGCTTCCATTAAAGCACTAGAGAATCAAATTGGACAACTGGCCAATGCTCAGAGTTACAGAATGCCAGGGAATCTTCCCAGCAACACAGAACCAAATCCAATGAACATGGGGAATGATCAATGTCATGCCATCATATTAAAAAGCGGTACTGAAATCAACAAAGATGTTGGAATCAAAGAAACTACTGAGGAAGTTCCTAAAGAAAGCAGTGAAACAGTTCCACAGATGGAGGGAAAAGAAGCAAAGGAAAAAGACCAAATCACTCCACCTCCATCTTTTCCACAGCGTCTTCAAAAAAAAAACTGGACAAGCAGTTTGCTCGATTCTTAGAGATTTTCAAAAAGCTGCACATCAACATCCCATTTGCAGAAGCCTTGGAACAAATGCCCAGCTATGTCAAATTCATGAAAGACATTCTTTCACGAAAATAGAGATTGGGAGATTACGAGACAATATCATTATCAGAAGAATGCAGCACTATCATTCAGAGGAAGCTTCCCCAAAGTTGAAAGATACTGGCAGTTTTACCATTACTTGCATCATAGGAGAGCATAACTTCGGTAGGGCTTTGTGTGATCTAGGTGCAAGTGTTAACTTGATGCCTTTTTCTATTTTCAGGAAATTACAGACTAGAGAAACAATGCCCACCTCATTCTCTCTACAACTTGCTGATAGAACACTCGTATTTCCGAGAGGTGTAGTTGAAGATGTGCTGGTCAAGGTTGACAAATTTATTTTCCCAGAAAATTTTATTGTCCTTGATATGGAGGAAGATGCAGACGTGCCAATCATCCTCGGGAGACCGTTCTTGGCTACAGGTCGAACCATTATTGATGTACAAAAAGAAGAATTAACCATGAGGGTATAGGACCAAGAAGTAACATTCAATGTTTTGAAAGCCATGAATTTCCTAAATGACGAGAAAGAGGAATGTTTCAGACTTGATGTGATAAATAGTACCATCCAGACTTGCGATGCAATGAAAAGTTCTACTGACAAACTTAAAGCATGTCAAATGCCTGTGGAGCCTGAAGATAAAGCGTATTGCGTACTGAAGAAGCCAATTCATGCACTACAAGAAACTGAAGAGAAACAGTGCCACCAGCTCAACGAATTGGAGGAATTTCATATACAGCCTTTTGAGAATGCCAAATTGTACAAAGAAAAGGCCAAGAAGAGACATGATGAGAAGTTAGTGCGCATACAACTGAAACCAGGGCAGAAGATACTGTTAAACAAATCAAGGGTGAAACTCTTCTCATGGAACCCAAAATCACGGTGGTCAGGTCCATTCCTAATCACCAAAGTTTTACCAGATAGATTCGTTGAGTTACATGATCCCGATTCCAACAAAACATTCAAGGTTAAAAACAAGTGTGTCAAGAACTACTGGGGAGAATCATTTGAGTGACAAAAAGAAAGTGTCACACTTTCAGATCCATCCTAACGTTCAGGCAACCACGTCTAGCCGACGACGTTAAACTTAGCGCTTGCATGGAGGCAACCCATGCAATTTGTGTATATATTATGATCTGGTGTGTTTTATTTTTGCGTGTTTAGTTTTTGCAGGTTAAGTTATTTCAGAATTGAATAAGTTGTCGCAAATCTTCATAAGTAATTTCCTTCTCTCCCTCAAAAAAATACTGATGATCAAAGGTATTCCTACTGACATTCGTTGGATTATTGAAGCACGGGTCCGATTGGCAGGTGAGTCTTCTGACTCTTTTATTTCACATCTGCCTGGTTTAGGAAGGAGCACATATGCTAAAAAGAGAAGAGTTAAAAGAATGGGTGTATGCTATAAATGTGCTCGTATGTTTTGTGATACTCGTTGTCGTTCTTTAAGAATGGTGTCTAATAACCGTTAAGATAAGATTAATTTCATTAGGGATGGCTTGAGTAAGGAGTCTTTAGATGACATATCTAAAACTCTTGAGACGCATCCCAGTGGATATGTGTATCACGAAATTCGCGTGTTATATACATAATTCAAAAAAGAAAGACAATAGTTAAGTCTCGGGAATCTGACTCAAAAAGACCCTGTTTGCCAATTTATAAGAAAATTGGATGGAAAGCTTGTCCCTGACGCATAGACGTCAATCAAGCCGCTACTTTTCTTATACATATTATATCTCTTTGTCTTTTCCTAATAATTGTGATGTGTTTTGTTGTTTTCTTTTATTTTCTCCGACGGGATCCAGATCTTTTTGACTATCACGATTTATTTATCTGTTTAACTAATAATTATCATTTGGCAGGTACTAGTGCTATTATTTTACTCACCCTTTTCAGGTGTTATAAATTCAACTCATCATTACACTTTTGAAGACATCCAGAGTAAAACATGGAAGCCACTTCAAGAAGACGAGTTGAAAACATATGTGTGTTTTGCGGTACTAGTGTTGGTACTAAGCCACAATACGTAGCAGCAGCACAAGATTTGGGACGGGTCATAGCTGAGAAGAATATGCACCTAGTATATGGCGGAGGTAATCTTGGACTAATGGGGATTGTTTCAAAGGCCGTACAAGATGGAGGTAGTCAAATTCTGGGAATCATCCCAAAACCCTTGGCAGAGGCGGATCTTATAAGATCATCAAATGGAGAAGAACTGATCATGCAAGGTATGTCTGAATGACTGGTGGAAATGATTAATCGTGCTGATGTTTTTATTGCTTTGCCAGGTGGTTTGGGCATGTTGGAGGAGATTTTTACAGTAATATCTTGGGCGAACTTGAACATACATAATAAACCAATTGGATTGTTTAACGTAGATGGATTTTATGATTTTCTTTGTGTCTTTCTTGTTGATGCCCGGAGAAATGGGTTCATGTCAAAACCTTTAAAAGAACTCATCTTCAATGCCAGAACTGCCCAGGATTTAATTGAACAAATCTTAGCCTATGAACCACAAATTGACTCTATCCTTTCCAAGATAAAATGGTCTGATGAAGATCGTGGTAAGAAGCGTCGGATAAATCTGGATCTTAACCTTTAAATTTCCCATTTAGATGTAGAATTTCAGCTAAACAGGTATTATCTTCTATACTCTTCTTCTATTGTTTAAGATATTGGGGACAATGTCTCATTTAGGTTTGGGGGTGGGGAATAGTTGATTAGTATCTTGTTTGTATTTTATTTTTATTCTTAGTCCAAAATTTTTCAAAAAAATACAAAAAAAAAATTGAAAAATTTTTTACAAAAAAAATCAAAAAAATATTTTGTGTTTTGTCTTTTTAATTTGATTAATCGGGTGAAAATCGTAAGAGATAGTTGTGTAAGGAGTTTCCACTCCTGAGACGTATCTCAAACCTATTTCGAAACAAGTTAATTTTTTTTCATTTCCTTTTAAATTATTTAATTTGTGAATTCTCCATAATACTGACTAAAATGGATCTTCATATGCTCAGTTAACAGGTATTATCAACGTGCATGGTAACATATGGACATGAGCTATAATTGAAAAGTTTGTAATATTCAGTGCTCTAATTTATTTGGAGGAAGAATCTATGAGAAGTGACAGAGTAAAAAAAAAACGTCTAAGATCTGAGTAATTAAGTCTGTATGGGTGTCTTAACACCTGGTGCCCTAAAACCAACTGGTTTGGGAGTCACTGGCCCAAAGCTCGCGACATGGATCAAGGATGTTGCAAATATATATATATATATATATATATATATATATATGAAGTCTGAGTAATTAAGTCCGTAGGGGTGTCTTAACACCTGGTGCCCTAAAGCCAACTGGTTTGGGAGCCACCGACCCAAGACTCGCTACATAGATGGAAGATATTGTATATAAATAAATAAAAAATCAGAAAAATCAGAAAAACTATTCCATTGCTGCTAAAAGGTGTGAATTCTGATAAAACTTTAGGATAAAAATATTACTCTCTTCTCAACTGCACTTGTGACTATTGTGGGCAAAATGAGTTGATTAATATTTTGTTGATTGTGTATATGAAGAATGGTAAAAATAAACGGAGAATTTAATTATTCGGTAATTTAGAAAGAAAGAAAACAACTAGTAACTTGGAGTAGAAGTTTCACCTGATTAATCACTAACTTCTTTATTCTCTTTTCTCTTGTCTTTTTGCTTTTGTATGCATTAGTTTTACTATCTTTTTACTTTTGTAAAATATTTGTGGGTATCATTGCTGAAAAACCCTCATGAGACTACAACTCGTCCACTAGGGACACCTAGGGGTTTAAAGGCTTATTACATACGCTAAATGCAACCGTGATCCCTACGAAAGTGGCTTAGCGTAATTTATTTAAGTTATTTTATTTTGTGTTTTGCTCGAGGACTAGCAAAATGTTAGGTTTGGGGGTGTGATGAGTGGTAAATATATCACTATTTCCCACTCATTTAACTTAATATTTTGTGTAGTTTCTTGAGTTTTGTGAATATTTTGATATGTTTTGTGTTATTTTGTAGATAAATAAAGTTTCAGGACATTCTGAAGGTGATTTGGGGCCAAAACAGTAAAAAACAGACAAAAGGGCAAAATCATCATCTGGCGCGTCGCGACGCGCAAGCCTTTGGCGTCGTGACGTCTAACGTGCGTCGCTTCATGCTAACATGCGCCGGGGACACGTGTCAGAATTTGAGAAGTTTAATTTGCTAACGTACGCCGACTTTGCTAACGTGCGCCGTGCCACGTGTCAACATCACAGCCGATCATGCTAACGTGCGCCATGCCATGTGTCATCATCCTACGGTGCCGACAATCGCCATCGCCACGTGTTGCCATGTGTCACTCCATGTCATCACTACGTCAGCAGAAGACCGAGTCAACATTACCAAGTCAGCACCACATCATAATCAACCAATCACAGCGTGCCACGTGTCACAATCCTACGGTTCCGACAATCACTATCGCCACGTGTCGCACAATCATTGCCACATCATCGCCATTTCACTGCCATATCAGCTCATTATTGAGTTAATCATCCACATCGCCATGTCATCAGATAAGAATCTTGGTGGACCAACCAGAGCATGACACGTGTCGCGGCGTGACGCGGAATATTGTCGCGTCGCAACGCGCACAACCTACCGAGGCCTATAAATTCAGCTCGAGATTTCAGTTTTAGATGTACCTTCCTCTCTGAATTCTCTGATGTAAATAGAGAGTTTTATATCTAGTTTATTTTAATTTCAGTTTTATAATTAATTTTAATTACTTTATGTAATAATAATTTACTTTCTTTACTTTTTCAGCTTTTACTATTCAACGTGAGGAGGTAACTTCCCCCTGCTATGGTGAAAGGTAAAACTTTTAAACTGCTATTTAGATTAATCTCCCTTAATTATAATATATGCACTACTTAAAATTTGACTTAACAAGGATACCGCTATATTGGTCGGTTGGTAATCAATTATAAACTGGTTTTAATCTGACTAAGCATGGATACCGCATGGTTGGTCGGTTGGTAATTTACCGCCTATATGGCTGGTTTTTGGACAAATATTGATACCGTCTTTATGGCAGGTCGGACTTAATTTGACTTAATCAGATTACCGCCTATATGGCTGGTTGGTAATGTTATCACAAGTTAATGTATTATATTAAGGGAGATATCTAAAGTACTAGTGGTAAAAGTGGATCTTTTAACCCTAGCATTTTATTTTATTGTAATTTTACTTTTCAGTATTTACTTTACCGAATTTAATTTTCAGTATTTTACTTTATGCCTTTTATTTTACTAGCCCTAGTTATGTGTCGTAACTAAGTTAGTTATCTAGGGTTGTGATGAATTCCAATATCACCGGTTTATAGGGGTTAGATTATGGTTTGGGTAATATAAAGGTTTATTTATTGAGCTTAGTCTTAATGCTTTCTGTTAACTGGCCATTAATAAAATTGATATGGTAAACTTAAAATGAACTTGGAAAATGGATTTTAGGTTTAAGACCCTAGACTCAATAGCCCACGATTTCCTTAAGGATAGATAACCCTTTAATAGATTTCCTTACAGGATAGGAATGTACCTGTAGGGCGGAGGTAGCCATAATTGGAACTTAATCTTAATGAATTCAAATAACTTAATTAACATAGGAATATGATTAATTGGGTTACACTGGGTATTTGTAATTGATCATCGGAAGAGACTTTTGCATAATTTCGTGTTTCAGGTTAATAAACCAATATATCACCCAACATAAGATAACCACTTCATCTTTAAATAATTTGAAGAATTCACAATCCTGGATAGTTTTTATAAATTTAAATTTTCTTTAATCTACTTTCACGTCTTTTTATTTACTTGTTTTCATTTTAAAGTCATCATTCCAATCAAAAAATCAATTTGTTAGATACTTGTAATCATTTGGCCTCATAAAATTAATAGAATAAGTATTAAGTCATCGTGGGATCGATACTTTTTATTCTACTTGAACGATATATGCGCTTGCGTTATACGCGTGTGAAAGCACAGGTCAGAACCTTATAGTCCAAAGTCTCGGCGAACTGAGCTACGAACTCGAGGGGCGGCCAACGCCATAAGGAGATTGTCCTCAAGCTAGGAAAAACCACATGCCTGCAAATGCCATGGCTGCATCCCAGCCTTCCCGTGCTATGCTCTGCGGGTCCGAAATGGGATGGCTAGCGCTACGGGGGCATTTCCCTTCCCCGTACTATGTAAATCATGAGGTTGCAAACACCACGGAGGCCCATGAGCCATCCCCATGCTATGCAAACCCGAGGTTGCAAACGCCACAGAGGCCTGTAGGCCATCCCCATACTATGCAAACCCGAGGATATCGTAGAACCTCACAAGCAGTCTTCCATTCATACATGTTATGATTACCTTAGGGCACCAAAAGCCACACCAACCCTCCAGTCAAACATGCTATGGATACCCGAGGTGCCAAACGCCACACATGTCTTCTTGCTTTATCCCCTAAATGTGCAAGGCATTGGCTATTAAGGTCCAAGCCCGTCGAATTGATAATGACCCAGGGATTGGCATATCAAGGGGGTGTGCACTTTTCCCACTATCTTGCACCCTTTGTTGTATTATGATCATGAGTATTTCCGAAAAATACTGAGCAAGTTTTTCCCATTCAAATAAACAACAAGCGTGTAAAGGTTCGAGTAACTTATTTGAAAAATGGGAAAAACTTCTTGTATTCCTGGGATATACCTCCATCTTACAACTCTTTGAGGGTCATTCTAAGAAAAGATCTATTGAAAATACCTCGGTGGCATCTCTGGATTCAACAGTTTCTTGGGTCGAGTGCCATATAGCTGCTTCAGGTAATAGACACCTGACTTGATGACCTCAGTGTTGGGTTATGGGCAAAATACCCAGGTTATGCAGCAGAAAGCGGGAAAAACAAATTTTCCAATTTCTTTAATATTTATGGAGTAATTAACTCAATACTAAAAAAAAAAAAACTTTTATCCGAGAAATCATAATTTCAGTAAATTACCATACAAGTCCAAAACTTTCCATTTTCATCATTTTAGTCCTAGGTTGTTCAAAACAAGCTTAGGTGATTTTCAATCACAACCAAAATGATTTGTACATCAAATATACATGAAAAACAGAATTCTGAAAAATTTTCCAGATTTTTTAGTAACTTTGCATTTTCATCATTTTAGTCCTAATTTTTCAAATACATAATTAGGTGATTCCAAATCACTACCAAAATGATTTATACATGTCATACATTTCAAAATACATCAAGGAACCCAAAATACCATATTTCCTCTAAATTGCCAAAAAACCCATAAGTTTTCAACTTTGATCATTTTGGTCCAATCTTGTCAAAACAAGCTTGGATGATTTTCAATCAACCCCAAAATGATTTGTATTTCTTATATACATCAAAATACAACATATATATGAAAAACCCCAATTTTGGTTTAGGTTCAAAACCCTAATTTTTTCAATTAATCAAATTAACCAAAATTAACACAATCCAACACTTTAATACAATCTCTACAACACCAAACAAGTCTCACCACCTTGAAACAACTCAAGAAAAATTCTAGGTCATCATTGAGTGGCCTAACAACTCTAGAATGTCAACCAAGTCATTTAAAGACCAAAAGTGTGCTTATTAACCATTAATAAGCAAACTTTGTTCAATATACATGCTTATATCCTTCATCCAAGCTTCCAAGTTTCTCAACACAGAATAAGAGAGTAGAAAAACATAAACTAACATCACATGTAGTAGCCTAAACAATAGAAACAATTTTCTACAATATGGAAATGATGAAAATACCTTGATTTTCAAGCTTTTCTTCAAGTTTTAAACTTAAATACTTGTGTTTTTCCTCTCAACTCTCTCTTTTTCTTTCTTGGAGACTTGAACTTATGAAAGGAAAAAATGAAACAAAAATTATATACCCCACTCACTTTGGCCGAAACCCTAGGGGTAATTATGTCATTTTGACAGTTAGTGTGTCTCTTTTATATAATAAAATTGACTAGACATTCTAATTAATTTCTCTTTCGATAAAAGAATCATCATTTACAAAGGATGAATATTATATAAAAGAGACACACTAACTGTCAAACAGTTACACTAACTGTCATACAAATAGTCTTGCAGTGTCTTATATTAGATCATATCTAATGCACGACTAATGGGAGTATCTCACAAGTCTCTTAGTTTTATATCATGTATAAAACTTTATATCGAATATAATATAAACTACTATCACTGCTATCACGAAGAAAAGAAGACTTAGGTAAACCTTTTACCTTATAAACATCTCATTATTACATTAATAATGATAATGCCATTAGGATATATAATACTATAAAGAAATTTATATGCTCCCACTAACCCTACTATCACATATGCATTTTCTATACTTTGATAAAATCAGATAGTCTAACTGATATCAAAATTAGAGAACACGGATTTCCGGAAGGCTCAGCCGAGTCTACAATAGGCTCTATAAGCTAGTATACTAAACTGTGATCTTAGCAGAACACAAACTCTAGGGCTATTTCAGAACGAACTCTTCAAACTAAGAAATCACAACGGATCTTTTATCTGAAGAAACCATCAAAAAATGATATTTTGCATTCTTAGCTAAAATATACAGTTTAATATCAACATTAACCAATAAATCTTTAATTTCTCAATTAGTGTGAATAGAGACAAGTTTCCTCAGGATCTACAATAGATTGCTGAGTGTAACATTTCTCACTCTCATACTATAAAGTCAAACCTTTAATAAGCTTACTTTGCTTTTCTTGCGCAAACCATTTGCACATTTTATGAACGATTCATAAGGAAAGCTCAATCAAGTTCAAAACTTGATCGTAGTAAGCTATAAACAATCTTAGATCTATGGTCTAATCTAACTTCCGAAATCAATATCAAATATCGCTCCACTGTAAGTTATAAGATAATTTTCTTAGATAAGAAAACAACAAAACCATTAAGTATCAAATAGTTTGTAAATGATTTTGACATCCTATTGAACTTATACTGAAGATGTCTTAGGGTATTTTCATCTTATTAATTATATAGTTCCATTTACAGTTTATCACTCTTACTTTTGACTTTAATAAGTCAAGTGTTTTCTACAATAGTTAACATCCGATGACACACATCAAGTAATAAAATAATTTTATTACTCGGGATCATAGAAAAGATATTCTATCAAATAAAATATAATATTTTATTAAATAGAATAAATGATAAAAATTTTACTTGTACCTCCGAGGCGCAAGTACTTTCAATTAAATAACTATTATACAAAAGAAAGATTCAAATCTTAAACTTTTCAAGATTCGAATTTTCTACCTATACATATCAAATAAGTAACTGTAGAAACTAATGAAACCTTAATTAAAGGGATGAATAGTGTTATTGGAGCATAGCCCCAGGAGTATTGAAACTAATTCGGTAATACTCAATATCAACTGAATCAAATCATATAAGATTTAATTCCTCCCACTAACCAATTTCATCACAATGGAATCGTAGAAGAATAATATTGAGTAAGAATCATATTCATTAAATAATCTTAGGACTAATTGCCATAAATTCATATGTTTGATAGAATCAAACATATTTGAACAGTTTAAATACTCACTATGAATTTAAAGATACAGTTTTCAAAACTTCATATCGAATATCTTTAAACCAGTCAAAATATTATATTCACGTTTCATCATAAACATATTGAAAGTTCTCGAACCATTAAAGACATTCAATATGTTTTCTTTTAGAAAAGCGTAACTAAATCATGACAACTCATTAACTAAGTTACAAAGTAAAGAAAACTATCCAAGGCAATTTATAATTCATTAAACTACATACATCCAATATATTAGTTTAATAAATCTTATGCTTCAATAACAATCATTGGTTAAATGAGATTTAATCACATTCTTGAATACAATATTCATTAAATGGATGAGGATATGCAGTGTGATCTCATATCAGACCATCCTTTACCATATGGAATGAGCATCTAATGCTAAAGTGATAAAATCTCTTAAAGCATTGTTCTAAATTATTTACTTTACCGAATATTTTTCTAATGTTTATCCCTTCATCAATGACACTACTAGTCATAATAAAATATTTAACAATTGTTTATAAATAGCAAGTAACTATTCAATAGTCGCAAGTCCTGATATCATATATCAAAACAATCATTAAACAATAATTTTAAAAACTAGACAGGAGATCTGGTATCCAATAGCTATAGTTGTCATATTGTGAGAATTGATATTCTCTACACACAACTATACACAGCTCATTTCTTAACCTTTATAATTTACTTTCAACTATTCACAACAATTGCAAATAATTGATTAGAAAACTGTGTTAGATACATTACCTCTAAAGGTCACTAAAGCCAAGAAATGTCATTATCAGATAAACAAATACAAAATGGGGTTTTCTTAATGCCAGTAAAGAATCTCGAAACATGAACCAATTCTTGTCAATTTTTACTGCATAAGAAAATTATTCTCTCTAGTTCATTATATCCTAAAACATATATCCATTTAGATTACCTATCGTGATGCAGTAACTAAGGCACTAGCCATCTTTATTTTCCAAGAAAATTGAAACAACAGTTCCCGATGGTTTAGACTAATCTAACAATATCTATGTCTATCTAGAACCTATTCTAGAAAACTGCAATTATATGTCATGTCAGAAAAGATATACAATAATATGCATGTAGTGGATTAGAAGTTTAATTCTATCAACACAATAGAATATAGGAAACATAAGCAATAATTTCCATAATATTACACACTGCCTTAGTTATGGAATTTTTAACCAAGCAGTGCCTCCCACTATTTTACGTAATACTGTAATCCCCAACGGAAAAATGGAATGTAATGATTAAATTGAATTCCATAGTGAGAGGTGGATCCCATGAATATATTTCGACTCACAACTTTGACACGTTCTCGCCTACGTATATTCACAGGTAGACAACTCACTGATTTTGGTTCTGACCATTTCTCGTTGTGACAGCTTTGGCACGTTCATAGGAGGCGTATCAAGGCTTCACTTGTCAATGACAAACTCAAGCTACCGATGTAGTCCTGAAAGCTTTGGCACGTTCAGGAATCCACTTTCACTTGAATTTATCTAGTATCAAATATACATCTGGTATAAATAGATTTCTATCGACTATACCCTCACTGCTTTGGCACGTTCTCGAATATAGCCCCAAAAATTTATTTATATCCGTATTGAAAAGACGAACCAAGAAACAAGTATTCCTAATACAAGTTACTTTAATGCCTTATTTAATGGGAATTTTCCATAAAGTGTCATACACCTTTATTTAATCAAATTAAACAACATATGCATACATCAAGTAAGGATTAGACTAAATGTCAAATTTAAAGGGCTTATCATATCATGGGCTAAGAATCAGACTCGCTCTGATACCATTTTTGTTGGGATTTTGGGCAAAATACCCGGGTTATGCAGCGGAAAGCGGGAAAATCAAATTTTCTAATTTCTTTAATTTTTCTTGAGTAATTTAAATAAAATTATTTATTTTAATCACTCAATACTCAAAAACAGAAAATTTTAACCTAGAAATCATAATTTCGGTAAATTACCATACAACCCCAAAACTTTCCATTTTCATCATTTTAGTCCTAGGTTGTTCAAAAAAAGCTTAGGTGATTTCCAATCACAACCAAAATTATTTGTACATCAAATATACATGAAAAACAGAATTCTGAAAAATTTTCCAGATTTTTAAGTAACTTTGCATTTTGATCATTTTAGTCCTAATTTGTCAAATACATAATTAGGTGATTCCAAATCACTACCAAAATGATTTATACATGTCATACATTTCAAAATACATCAAGGAACCGAAAATACCATATTTCCTCTAAATTATCGAAAAACCCACAAGTTTTCAACTTTGATCATTTTGGTCCAATCTTGCCAAAACAAGCTTGGATGATTTTCAATCAACCCCAAAATGATTTGTATATCATATATACATCAAAATACAACATATATATGAAAAGCCCCAATTTTGGTTTAGGTTCAAAACCCTAATTTTTTCAATTAATCAAATTAACCAAAATTAACACAATCCAACACTTTAATCCAATTTCTACAACACCAAACAAGTCTCACCACCTTGAAACAACTCAAGAAAAATTTTAGGTCATCATTGAGTGGCCTAACAACTCTAGAATGACAACTAAGTCATTTAATGACCAAAATTGTGATTATTAACCATTAATAAGCAAACTTTGTTCAATAGACATGCTTATATCCTTCATCCAAGATTCCAAGTGTCTCAACACAGAATAAGAGAGTAGAAAAACACAAACTAACATCACATGTAGTAGCCTAAACAATAGAAATAATTTTCTACAAAAGAAATGATGAAAATACCTTGATTTCCAAGCTTTTCTTTAAGTTTTAAGCTTAAACACTTGTGTTTTTCCTCTCAACTCTCTCTTTTTCTTTCTTAGAAACTTGAAATTATGAAAGGAAAAAATGAAACAAAACCTTATATACCCCACTCACTTTGGTCGAAACCCTAGGGGTAATTATGTCATTTTTGCTTCAAAATTTATAATAATAAAAAAGGTTAAGTTACTTGTTCAAGTTGTACACTACAACTTTAAATGTTTTCTAATAAGTGAATCAATCAAATTAATCCACCTCCAACCATAATCATAATTAAAGATAAATATAATAAATAATTATAATTATTTAATAATTAGATAATAAGATAATTATCTAAAACAAATATCTAAATACATGTATTATATTTACTTTAAATATACCATAATACATATATTTATGACATTTGTCGAATACTTTATTTGAAAATTAATTAATGTGTATTTAATAAAATCATGTATTAAATTCAATACACATTAACTAAGAAATGGCCGGATAACCCTTTAAGCATGTATCTTTTCGTTTAACTGTTGAACGATTTATAAATAATCAATATTATTTATAATAGTTGCCCAAGTGCTCTACGAGTATGCTTCATTAGTGAGAATCTCTAGATTCAGGCATATCCATCACGAAATCCAATTTCTTGTCCATAATCTACCCACCCTTAAATTATGACGACCACAGATAAACTCGCTGAATCATACAGGTCGTGGTCATGGCATACGTATAATCCCTCCGTCACAAGTATCCGGATTATCCCAGAGATATGGATAAAAACTTCAAATCTCTATAGGTATAATCTTGTCGATGATTCTATTAGCAATCTCTTAATAACACTTAGAACTTACTTCTACAGTGTACCACGAGCCCATTGATTTAACAGATTACTAATTCCATATTGAATACTTATGCTCTGTACACAGAACTGACAGATCCTATCTTGATACGTACAAGAGATCCTGAGGATCAGTCCACATCCAATGAACAGGCGGAGGTCTGATCTAAATAAATCGGTGACGTGACTGCCATTAAAGTGTGGAGGATACATCATACATCCACAGTGGTATCTCAAGTCAAATGACCATTATGCTCACTTGACCCGAGAAGATTACTATTGATGTTGGTGTACCATCTATTAGGAAATCTTTGGTGAGTCATTCAGTGTTTATCTAATATAAACACCTACACGTCTATACAAGTCTCCCCAGACTCATGGTTCATTGGGATTAACCATCAGACCAAGTCTCGATATACGATATGTACTGGTCTCAACGGATTTTACTAACTGACCCTTGTTAGTAAATCTTGACCAGGAACTTTATTTCATTATATATTTTTAGTAGTGACACTTCCCAATGTCAATTACAAATTACTTTGTAACTGCGCATTACATTATATATTATCGGGTCTTTGTCTAATATATACATATCACTAAATCCTATTTAGTTTCAATCTAATCGTAATTAGATAGAATATGTATATAAAAGCAAGAAGTACTACCATAAATAAGTAATATTATGGAAAAAGGAATTGTTCTTATTCATGAATCCAAGTCCTCTTGTAGGTCTCTGCAACTTTTGGTGACATGTCCTCTTGTATAATGGTGCGCGCAATAAACACTATGATCCATTCACTCAACCGGGAACCTTGATAAGTGCATGAAAATATACTTTAAACATCACTAATTCAGCTTTATTATTGAGTATTTAATCTTATTTGTAGTTTATTTTATGTTGATTATTAGGAAACAATGGAACATGGATCTTGGAGAAATTGTACGTGTTTTGGGACCTTGCGGAAGCATCCAAAGCATGCAGGAAGAGCGGAAAATATAGAAAGCATGACTCCAAAAATTATATCACTCGTCGCGACGCCCACTTTCTAGCGACGCGACTTCAGCATGGAGCCATAGAGAATTATCGATAGTTGAGCACCGTGATGCCACTTTTTGGCGCCGTGGCAGATCTCTAGAAACTTAGTTTAGTCGTGTTTTACATGTACAAGGACTCCGAGACTTCCCTATAAATATCCAAGCTCGTCCAAAACCCTAAAAAAAGAAGAGAAATACATAACCAAGAGTTCAAAACACATATTTGAGAGAGAATAAGAAGGAAGATTCACGCCAAGATGTCTCTCCGATCCCTTCAGGTATGTCTTTCTTTTCTATGGAGAACTAATCTCCTAGGCAAAGTTAGGGATGAACTCTTATACTTAAATTCTTATATGTATGTTCCTGATTCCTGAATGATTCTTAATATTTTAATACAATTGATATTTTGATGTTC
Organism: Zanthoxylum bungeanum; assembly: GCA_019454045.1. Taxonomy (NCBI): domain Eukaryota; kingdom Viridiplantae; phylum Streptophyta; class Magnoliopsida; order Sapindales; family Rutaceae; genus Zanthoxylum; species Zanthoxylum bungeanum. Next base: position 59,291 of record SKCR01026624.1, on the reverse strand, counting down.
TCTATTATCTTTTGATTTATAATTAATCCAGAGATTGTGTTTTACTAATTTTCATATAGTACTAGTCTTGTTTCTTCTATGTGTGATTGGGGAACCCAGTTATAACTGATATTTTTATTTTATGAGTTAATCTTCTACTGCAGTATTGCCCGTGGGTATATTGTCGACGTTAGATAGGTCATAATAATAACATATTTTGCTTTGAATATAGAGAATCCAATATACTAATTACCTTATGATTTAATATGTGTTTTTAATTAATTTATCTTCTGATTGTTGGTTTGGGAAGTGAAACCCACAATTGAGTAATAAAAGGAATCAAACATTAAATATAGGGACGCTATACAAAAATGATTCTCGACGCTTTGCTGCCTTTCTCTATTGATAATTCTTACGTATTTTTCGTAGTTTTTATTTTACATTGCCAATTAAATCTTTTTCATTAAATCAGTTATTGCTTACTTTTTTATTAAGTGACTTAGTTCCTTTGTAACCTTCTCTCCGAGGAATCATCACCCCAACTATACTGTGATAACCGTAATTACTTTTTGGGCGTAATCAAATTTTGGCCTCTGTTGCCGGGGAGACGGTTTATAATCAAAATGAGCAGGTTTGCTTAATCAACAGAAAAGCGGTAACTTCGTTCCCTTTTTACTTTTTTTTCTTATTTATTTTATTCATTTTAGTTTTAGTTTTGGTTTAAATTTTTATTTTGAGTTTTATTCATTTTATTTATGTTTCTTGTTTTATTTGTGTTTGAGTGCATTCCTAGACCTAGGGATCGTTTGGCTAGATTTGCTAGAATTAGAGGAGAGGACTCAGATTCAGAGAGCCTATTTGAAAACATTTTTCCTACACCACCTAGATCTAGCACACACAACATGAGTGATTATGACAGGCAACTCATTAGGACTCTTGAGGAGTATCTTCATCCCACTCGCACTGCTACACCATCATGCATAATGTTTCCCCCTAATGAACCTCATATAGACTTTAAACCCGGAATGATACAGTTTCTCCCAACCTTTCATGGTTTGGAGAATGAGAACCCTTATGTGCCTATTAGGTAATTTGAAGAGGTTGTAGCAACCTTTCATGACCAATTTGGGACTACAAACACAATCAGACTTAAGTTCTTCCTTTTTGCCCTTAACGATTGAGCTAAAAGCTGGTTGTATTCTTTGAGACCTCGTTCAATAGGATCATGGGGTGAGATTTCAATAAATACTTCTTATACTATAAGACTAATACTCTAAAAAGATAGATCTCTACCTTCTCCCAGAAAGACAATGAAATCCATTTATCAGACTTGGGAGAGGTTTGAAGAGATGTTAGCTAGTTGTCCTCACCATGGGTATGAGAGTTGGCGCTTAGTGAGTTACTTTTATGACGGTTTAACCCCTATGGAGCACCAATTCGTTGAGATGATATGCAATGGTGAGATTATATGAAAGGACCCTGACGAGGCACTAGAGTATTTAAATAACCTAGCCGAAAAAGCTCACACTTGGACTGGACCTAATGCCATGGATAGCACTGATAGGACATGTTCCACTCCTTCCAGCGGAGGTATACACCACTATATGGAAGAGGATAATCTTAAAGCACAGGTTGAGCTATTAAATAGAGAGATAAGAGCTTTAAAAGCCAAATATAGCAAAACTATGCATGCGGCAGCCCAGTTAGAACCTCAAGGGGTATGTTTTGTGTGTAAAAGGATTGACCATATGGTCTAAGAGTGTCCTTTATATGGTGAGATGAGTGAAACATATGAGGAACAATGTAATACCTTAGGGATGTACAAGAAGCCTTATACATCTTATTCAAATACTTATAATCCTAGTTGGAGGAACCATCCAAATTGTAGTTGGAAACATGAGTCTCAACATCCTACTTAGACACCGCAAACTAAAAGTTACAGTGCTCCCCAATATCACACACCTACCATTCCTAGAAATTCTTTAGAGGAAACTGTGCAAGCATTTACAGAGGCCCAGAGCAAAACTAATCAAAGGTTTGAGTCATTAATAGCTCAAATGGTAGAAAAAAATAAGAAGATTAAGAGTCAAGTCTGTAAGTTGACTAATGTCCTAAGTGTGCAAGAACCAGGAAAGTTTCCATCTCAAGCTCAACCAAATCTGCAAGGGCAACACATTGTACAAGCTGATCATGAAACATCCAATATAAAAGGTCTTAATTCCATAATCACTCGGAGTGGTAAGGAGATAGGCATGCAGGACAACTCCAATATTATAAGTAACATTAAAGATATTAGTACAAATATTTCTCAGGAAGAACAGGTGACACAGAGCCCAGTTAAAGTACATTTCCCTCAAGCTCTTAGGCCTACTGTGAGAGCTACAGAGCCTAATGGTGAGATCTTAGAACATTTAAAGCAAGTAAAGATTAAACTTCCTCTGTTATATGTGATCAAACAAGTTCCCATATATGCGAAGGTTTTGAAGGATCTATGCACCATGAAGAGAAAACATCATGTGAAAAAAAACTGCATTCCTGACAGAGCAAGCAAGTACAGTAATTGAGCAGAGGGCTTAGCCAAAATACAAAGATTCATAATGTCCCACCATATTTTACTTGCTACATTAGTACTTATGAGTTTAGTCAAACTTTATTAGATTTAGGTGCTATTGTTAATTTCTATATGTAATTCGGACTTGGAGAGATTAAACCTACACCTGTGGTTTTATAGTTAGCTGATCGCTCTATCAAAACACCGCGGGGAGTAGTTGAGGATGTTTTACTACAAATCTATGAATTCTACTATCCTGTTGATTTTCTGATTTTATATACTCAATTTGTGGTTAAAACTGAGTCAAAAATTCCTCTCATCTTAGGTAAACATTTTCTTGCTATAGCTAATGCCCTTATTAATTGTAGGAATGGTCTCATGAAGTTATCATTTGGGAACATGACATTGGAAGTGAATATTTTTCACGTTGGGAAACAACTATAAAATGATGATGAGTGTCATCATACATACCTAATAGACACAGTCATACCTGAAGTAGCCTTCATACAACATGAATCTAATCCTCCCGAATTGGAACTAATCCCAAAGAACCATAGAAAGAGGAAAAGAAGAGTCAGTGCTCACTTGAAGATGATATTTGGAAAGTTAAAAATGAGGTTTAGCCAATTTTACCATATATGCTGCCTAAAATTTCAACCATCAGTACACCATGTGGGATCCATGGATAAACAGCCACAGCCAGTCAAAAATTCTTTTTCATGTCTTACTCACCAGTGGAAGCCACCAAGACCATTTGGATGATTGCGTTTGGCTGAAGACATTAAACTTAGGGCTAGTAGGGAGGCAACCCTTGCATTTGTTTATTTTTTTTATTTTCTTTACTTTAATATTATTTTATTGTGAGATAATTACTAGTTTATTATTTGCATGAGTATTTATGCAGGTGATAGCGCAACCCACACAGCCCACGCAACCAAAGTCTTACCAGCGGGAGCCTAATCAACTACATGCACGGTGGTGTTTTTCCTCACTCTTGTTTCTTTATGTTTATCTTACATTGAGCACATTGCAAGTTTTAAGTTTGGAGTGTGTGTGCATGTAGTGATAGTTCCTGCAATTTAAAAAAAAATTAAAAAAAATTATTTTTTTTTGTTTTTAGTCCTAGATAGTAAAACATAAGTCCAAATGATGAAATTTTATTTGCTTTAGGATGAAATCTTAGAAACGATAAGTTCCTAATGTACTTTTATCTGATGTATTGAGTAGTTGATCTAGGTTAGACTCGTAAGTACTTAACTATAGGTTCTTAGCAGTGAAAACCTAGGTAGTTGGCAAAGTGACTAGTTAAATAAATTGCATGTCGATGAATGACTGTTTGCTTAGATGTCTATCTTGATTTGCTAGTATTATGATGTATGGTATGGTTAAAAATAAAAACAAATAGAAAAAAAAAATTTAAACCACCTATAACCGATAAGCGTGAAGCTACCCATGGGCGAATGTTAGGACTACAATGAGGAGAAATGCTACCTTAAAGGGTATGTGTGTTGAAAAAAAGAGTTGAAAAAGAAAAAGAAAAAAACAATCATACCATACTGAGTAAAGAAAAGCAATTACAGAGCACATTTGAGATATATAGGTTGGTTTGACACATCAGATCCCAATTTTTAAACGCAATCAATGAGTTGGCTTACCTAGGAGTCGAGCTGTGAATGAACCCTTACACACACATTGTGAGTCTGGCTTAGATGATTTATCCAAGAACTTGGATTCGAGTTGCATTGAGTACTTTTAATGTTCTCTGATTTCACTGCTAGGCATTCTTTGAGGACAATAATATGTGTAACTATTGGAATAATTTTATTTTTGCATGATTACATGTGTATGAATGACGTTTGTGGGTGTCATCACTATAAGTCCTCACGAAACTATAACTCGTCCACTAGGGCCACCTAGGGGTTTAAAGCCTTATTGCATACGTTAAATGCAATTTTTATCCCTACGAAAGTGGCTTAGATAGTTTTTATTTATTTTTAATTTAGTTTAGTTTATATTTTATTTTTGCGCTTGAATTGCTATGGACTAGCAATAAGCTGGTTGGGGGTTGTGATAAGTGCATGAAAATGTACTTTAAACATCAATAATTCAGTTTTATTATTGAGTAATTAATCTTATTTGTATTTTATTTTATGTTGATTATTAGAAAGAAATGGAACATGAATCTTGGAGCAATTGTACATGTTTTGGGACCTTGTGGACGCGTCAAAAGTACTCGGGAAGAGCGGAAAATGCAGAAAGCATGACTATAGAAATTATGTCACACGTCGCGACGCCTACTTCCTGGAGTCGTCTCTCGACTTTAGCATGGAGCTATAGAGAATTGTCGAGAGTTGAGCACCGCGACGCCACTTTCTAGCGCTACGGCAGATCCCCAGTAACTTAGTTTAGTCGTGTTTTACATGTACAATGACTCTAAGAATTCCTTATAAATACCCAAGCTCGTCCAAAACCCTAAAAGGGAAGAGAAATACACAACCAAGAGTTCAAAACACATATTTGAGAGCGAAGAATGTGGGAGCTTCACGCCAATATGTCTCTCCAATCCCTTCAGGCTATGTCTTTCTTTTCTATGGAGAACTAATCTCTTAGGCAAAGTTAGGGATGAATTCTTGTACTTAAATTCCTATATGTATGTTCCTGATTCCTGAATGATTCTTAATATTTTAATACAATTGATATTTTGTTGTTCTCTATTATCTTTTGATTTATAATTAATCCAGAGATTGTGTTTTACTAATTTTCATATAGTAATAGTCTTGTTTTTTCTATGTGTGATTGGGGAACCCAATTATAACTGATATTGTTATTTTATGAGTTAATCATCTACTGTAGTATTGCCCATGGTATATTGTCGACGTTAGATAGGTCATAATAATAACATATTTTGCTTTGAATATAGAGAAAATAATATACCAATTACCTTATGATTTAATATGTGTTTTTAATTGATTTATCTTCCGATTGTTGGTTTGGGAAATGAAAATGAATCAAACATTAAATATAGGGACGCTATACAAGAAGGATTCTCGACGCTTTTTTGCCTTTCTCTATTGATAATTCTTATTTATTTTTCGTAGTTTTTATTTTTACATTACCAATTAAATCTTTTTCTTTAAATCAGTTATTACTAACTTTCTTATTAAGTGACTTAGTTCCTTTGTAACCATCTCTTTGAGGAATCGATACCCCAATTATACTTTGATAACCGCAAGTACCTTTTGGGCGTAATCAAACCTCCTTGGGTCGGGCTCAGTCAGTAGCCTTTTTTCCCGTATCTCTGTCGCTACCTATGAAAAAGGCATGTTTAGGGTTTTATACGTAGCGCCCTCCGCTACATGAGCAACTATGATCGATGGCCTCAGTCCTGGAGTCATTTTTCTTGGGTTTGTAGGCTTGAACTCCTGTCGGCTAGGTCATGGTCTCTACCATCCGCCAACTCCGTCGTGATGGGTAACTGGCATTGGCTATTTTCTTTCCCGATCTTCTATCCTCGTTTTACGGGGTTTTCTTTTCCTATCCATTTGCTCCCTTTTTATAGCAACCATGCTCTTACCACTGGTGATATCTTCTTTCATTCGACTAAGCCCTCATATGTTTGTTCTCTCGTTGTTTTCTCCTCCAACTTTTGAATTCTCTCAATCATGGTCTCTATGAAGGTTTAGTTGTCTACCTTTCTATCGCAAGTTCTCCTCTATTTTCTCCATCCACTCTGCCATTGAGGCCTCCAAAGCTCTATGATTTTCATCTTCTGCCATCGTCTTAGTGTGTTTGCTACTTTTTCGTACCATATCCCCACAAACGGTGCCAACTGTTGATGGTTGTTTTTCGTTCCAATGGAAATATATGAAATTAACCCCTCGAACAAACCTCCCTCAACAGAGAATTTATTTGGTTCATAGGGAACCAAAGCAAACCTAGAAAGCATATATAAATCACAGAGTCAAGGATTTACTTGGCTCGGTGGAGAGTGGCACTAGCCTACTTCCACGTGAGAAAGAATGGGGTATTTTATTACATGCTCAGGGTCAAAACCGACACGAGCTACAAGTGGGGAAGGGATACAAGATACAATATCGAATACCTCAGGTCTATATTAACTCGATATAATTCTCTCAAGTGATCAGGAACCGGCTAGCTTTCTCTCTCTTCACTAGTTTTTAAGCTCTTAGCTCTTTTACAAGTTGTGAGATGCGAAAATTGTTATCTCTTGAATCAGAATTTTGAACCCCTTTACATAGGCTTCCAAATTCACTATTACACTGCCCATGGTGTTAGTTGATGTCACAGTCATCATTGTAGTAACAACTCTCATCAACTACCTACAATTCGGCCAATCAGGATAGCCCATTTTACTGTCACTGCACCAGCCTCTAACGGCTATGCTCTTCCACTTCCCTGCAACTGCATCGTCCTATAACAGCTGGCAGGGGCTACCTCCAATGAGAACGTTGCTTTTCCCACTATTATCGTTAGTTTTCTAGAAACTTTTAATATCCCGAGTTTTTAGGAACAGTGCTAGAAGATTTCTGAATTAAAGTTAAGGACTTGGAACGGGATGGTTATCAAAAATCGGAGTTTCCGTGTTAGAAAATAGATCATAATATTTTAAAATGAAGTTTTGTCGCGTTGGAAATGCGTGATTTCGATAACCAGTTACGAGGATTCTGATTTTATCATTCTACACGTAAATATTTCTTATCTCGGCTATAAAGATAGCAAATGAACTCCGATGAGTTGACTTTTGAATCATCAGACTCATTTTTCTGAGATGAACAACTCTCATGTTGAATACTTTTCGAAATGTACATCAGAAGGGCTTCAAAAATGTGAAATTTCTAGAAAGTTCCAAACATTGACGTTATTGTAATTTTGCGGGGGCCAGAATGTAAATTTCAGAAACTTCACAACAAATACCCCATAGTTTCGGCATTTTACAAAAATGACAAAACTTTCGCAAAAAACTCTGCACGACCCCATGTCTCCCAAAACACCAATTTCGATCAGCTGGTCACGCCGGTGGCCTGTCGGCCACCGTCGGCTGGCGCGACCAGTCACGGGGTGCGTCTATTGGGCAATTATGACCCATAGCATCACTATTTGTACAGAACATGGTGTTGTTGTACAAATTAACTATGTGACAAAGGAAATTGCTCTTTTATCATTTGTAATTAGATGACCAAGATGTATAAATGATAGAAGGTCCTTATGATTAGTTCTGGATTGAGATGATATGAGACAGTATCAATCCACAAAGGTTTAATCATTAAATATCCAAAGTCGTAGTATTATCGAGATTGGACATCGATAATGCGGAATAGACTAGTATTACACTTGTGCGCGTTGTGGGAGCATAATGGAATAGGTCTCATATATTTGGGTATTGGATACTCATGCAAGTGTAAAAGGAGGTTGTGTTTTACCGATGGTACGGAAACAGCTTCGCTCTGGATAGACCCCTCGGAATTCCATTGGTAGTATGACTATGTGTCTATGGAAGTCCGAATCAAGGTAGGTGTATTTGGTCTTAACCTGAGACTTGCACCGCTAATACTTGCGACAATCAATATACTTTGGTTTTGGTCGTCCAGGGCTTTAACCGGTTCTGTGTACGCCTCTTTTGGGTATATTGAGAATCGTAGTGTATTGGGTGTGATGTCGAGATGGAAGTATCACTTCATTCATAGTGGAGATGATGATCACGTAGGATACGAAACTGGTGCTCTTATATGCTGCAGCTATCGGGATATTATGACTAGGTCATGTTTATCCGATTATAGAGACTAGTTACCAGAGATCCGATATGTGCTTCGTACGGGGCAGACACAATTCCAGCCCCAGGCCTAGCACGTGAAATCCGATACTGGATCGCAATACGCAATACTACATATACTACGCCTGATAAAGATTACATATTCCTTTAAGAATATTTTTGGAGAATTGGGTAGGCACGGTGCTTTGCTAGAAGCCAACCATGTCTTGTAAATCGACGAAAACGTAGTACTAGGTACGTACGTGTTCGGATAGTCCGACGACCGAATTTACTTCCAACATATCCGGGGATCTCATGGGTCATTTCCCGAAGATTCACCAATGACGTATGACTCACATATAATTAATCTAGGATTAAATATTAGAGAGAGAAAATTAATCTGGATTAATTACGGAGATATTTTATCTGAGATAAAATATTATTTAAAGAGAGAGAACGATTAATTTGGAATTAATCGATAAAATAATATATTCGATATATTATACGAAATTAGATTTCGACGCGGAATTAAAATTAGATTTTAATTCGGGCAAACGAGTTAATTTAGAATTAATTCGCTAGCTACATGAATAGTAATTTTGCTAGGCACAATTATTTAATTAAATTTGATTTAATTACGTCGCAACGGAAAATTCGTTAATTCAGAATTAGCGAACCCGAGCCCGGGAGTGTTTGCGGGCCCACTCGCATTTTGAATTCAAGTGCGGCCCACAAGTCACATCACGCGTCACATCACTTGTCATTCAAGTGATGGATGTTTTGTCACTTTGAGTGATTGACAACTAGTCACTATTCTTGAGTGATGTGAGTGGTTGAAGGCTTTAATGCTTGTACTTTTGGATTTGAATTTTGGTATTAGTTTTTGGAAAACTAAATACACAAATTAACCAACTCATTCTCTCCTTCTTCCTTCTCCTACCTCTCGGCCAATGGCCATTTTCTCTCCTTCTCCATTTCTTTCATGGCCGTAAGTTTAACAAGGGGAATAGAAAAATTGTGGCAATTTTTCAAGAGTGCTAGCACACAGTAGGAGTCATCCAAAGGTGATAGGGAAACCCATCTATGAGCATGGAATCTACAAACAAAGCTTGGAGCTTGGAGATTCAACTTGGAGCATAAAAAGGAGCCATGGCCGAACCATGGAAGAAAAGCTTGAAGAATTTTTTGTTGTTCCTCGCATCGCAAAAGCTTATCAAAGTGAGTATTCCGCAACTTAACTGTGTTGTATTCACACATGTTTTACGCTTAAATCGATCTTGGTTTGACCTTAGAAACCCAACAATGGTATCAGAGCCATGATTTAAGCATGAAATTGGAATTATGGTAGAATTGGGTAAAATTGATTTGAGCATGTTTTGATGAAATTGATTGTTTGAATATGTTTGAATGATGATAACATAGTGTTATGCATGTTCAATTTGATGAAAATTGAATTGGATTAAATTTTCCCCAATAATTTGTCTTGGCCGAAAGTTATGTGTTACCCTAAGTCATGGTGATTTTTGTTTTTGATCATTGGATGAGTTGAAATCACTTGGGATATGTTGATTTAGGATTTAATTGGATTGAATTCGGAATTGGACAATAAAACCCTACAATTTCCGTGACTAGTAGCATGGAAAATGATATGATTTTTTGATTCAATTGTGTTGGACATGTGTTGATGATAATTAGCATGATTAATTATGTAAATTGGTGTTTTGGAAATATTAATTTGGTTAATTAATTATGGCTATACACTTTAAATTAATTTAATTGTGACATTTGGAATTTTGTAATTTAATTAATTGGGCCAAATTTGGAATTGGGCTTGTAAAGTTGTATTTGGGCTTAATGGGCTTGGTTGGGCCAAGTTTGGTTTGGGTTAATTGGTTAGATCCAATTAGGCCCAAAACCATATCCATAAAGTCCAAATATAATTAAATGGACCTTTAATATTTTAATTGGGCCTAATGGGCCTAAATTGGTTTCTTGGCTAATAAGGGTGATTCCTTAAATAGGCTTTAGTTTTTGGGTTTGACCCATGTTGACCAAAGTCCAAGCCTTTAGAAATTAATTGAAAGCCCATTGGACTTTAATTAAAATGACATTGGATGTTAAATGGGCTTTGAGACCCGTAAAGATTAGATTTAGAATTAAGTCGTAAAGGCACATTAAAATTTAATTATTTAATTTAGAATTAAATATAGAATTAGTATTAAATACAAATTAAATTGGATTTAATATTGTAGTTTAATATAATTCAAGAATTCGTACTTTGAGTACTTATTCGCAAAATGAGTTTGACTCGCGCAAAATCAAATCGTTGTTTGAACATTGGATGGTCATTAATTTCAGATTAATTAATTGGATTAGATTGATTGATAACATGCTTTGTGTGAATACATGGATGCGATATATGAATAATGCATATCAGATGGATATTAGATGGGTGAGGGCAATTTTGGAAATTATTGTAATAAATTTAGAATTTATTAAATTGCACTTGCGTGTCCAGCCTATTACCTATTGACTCTTTGTATTTCTCTTCTCACCTATTCCCCTCAATGTAAATGAGGTTTCTTTAGAAGTGTTATGTAATTGGGTAGAAGTAATATTTGTGCTAGCGGGAGAGAGGAAATGGAGAGATTTGTTCTATGAACAAAATGTGTTAAGTATCCATCCGCATATCATTATTATTTTATTTATACGCGCCTTATTATGTTTTTAGAATGCATGTTTAAGGGTGTATGATGATGATACCTTAAAAAAAAGATAATTAATTGGTTGCCAATTACGCGAAAAACCCTCAACATATATTAAGCATTTTTCCTTCCATTGAAAGATTGATTCTCAAGATCCAAGATTGGCACTGGTTTGTTGGCCAAAGTCAAGACCTTTGTCCATCGCGGATGTGTTTGAATCATGAAGGCTTTGTTCCATATCGGTGTCTTGTCCAAGTTGTGATTTTTTGCCAAAGTTAAGATCACTTCTTGTCCATAGACATCGATTACGAAGCTTTCCAAAGTCGATGGGTCCCGCTTAACTGGAATCATTAAGTTTGTTGTGCCAAAGCCAATGCTTAATTGATTCATAGGAAAAAGGTTAGGGAATATATTGGATATATTGGCATATATAAGATATATGTTTCGGACTTGGATGTCCACCTACTGGATCTAGGAATTGGATGAGATCCAATTGATCTTAGAGATCTACCTAGTTAAATATCATACAATTTGTTGGCCAAAGTCAAGGTTGTGTGTTATTTAACGGGATCCTAGCCCACTAGGAAACAAGGTTTCCCGAGTACTCAACAGAGGGTTAGAGGCTCGTCGAAAAATAGTGGGAGGCAATTATTAAATTTGCAAATTCGTTTAGTTACTTGCCAATCACACGCGCATTACAATTTTTCGTCAATATATAAATATATTAGTTGGACTAATATTTAATCGTTGTTTTAATTAAAACAGTTGGACTGTATTCAAACTACTTCAAATTATAGTTGATTATATAATTGGATTATAGTAATCAATATATTGAATTTAACCAATTTAAATTATAGTTGATTATATAGTTAGACTATAGTAATCATTATATTAAATAGTGCCTGAAATCGTTGATTGGATAGTTGGACTATAGCAATCAAGATAATTGAAAGATTAGCGTTTAGAACATAATCATGGGACAAAATGTCATTAAACGGCTTTAATTTTCAAATTGGGAATGATACCTCAGGATAGTCCTGGGAACTGAGAAGTTACTCTATTTGATAGAGAAACCTCTTGGGCCTAAGCCTAGAGTTGAGCAAATATAGTAGAACATGATCTTTGGAAGATTCATGTGATGATAAATTTAGTGCTCAATCCATTATGCTTACAACAATGACACTTTAATTTCGTCATCAAAATTAAGGATTAGATCCTTGTACCATAATGATGAAATTAAAGATCTTCATAGATTTATTCTTAAATCTTAGAAGTAAAAATTGCACAAGAATCTCTTTTGCCCGTGTATGTCAGAGGGTACATCTGTCGAACACTAGATGTCACAGATGATTGCTGACATCGATCAGCTAGGTTAGCTGGGTGTTACCTACGTGGTCGAGACTACCAAAGATTTGATCTTATAGTCTCTTCCTGAATGCTGGGGCAGGTTCGTTGTGAACCAAGAGAAAACTCTTGGAGAGTTGATGGCTATCCTCTATGAGGCAGAGCCAGAGCTTATAAAAGGGCAAAGGCAAAATCATCACAAGTCTTCTAGGAAGACAAATGACATATCCCAAAATGTCTGCCTAAAACTGTGGCAAACGGGGTCACTGTATGCGTGACTGCCGTGTGGACAAGGCACACATGAAGGAAGTAAAAAGGGGCAAGGCTCCGACTTTAAATATGTTTGTCATAAACATGTTCGCTACTAGTATTAAAATTGGATGTTAGATACTGAGTGTGGTATATAAATATGTACTGGTGTGCAGTATCTGCTGATTAGCAGGACACTGACTTCAGTTGAGATTTATCTGCGAAATGAAAACGGGACGAGAGTCGTTGTTTTAACTGTAGAGACCTAAGTTTAGGAACTACCCTTCGGGTGTGTACTTAAATTAGGAAACTATTACAATGTAATAGTTTGACTAGAAACATTATCTATGTATCAGAGTTTAACCCGTTACGGGTATACCTTTATATTCTAGAACACTAAAGTGTTTTATTTTATAAAGATGATATTGAGATAAGCACATTAGATGTGAATAACAGTATTTATATTTTGAATATAAATAAATCTCAAACGTAAAACATGACAAACAAATAGCTCAAACTGAATTAATCAGATGAGACTTATTTGTGGCATTGTTGTCTGGGACACATTAAACAAGACTCGTATATCCACACTTTTGAAGAGTGGATACTAGGACGGATTTGATTCTATTCAAATAATGTCTACGAATCTAGTTTATTAGGCAAAGTGCCTAAAATACCTTTTACTTGGTAAAAGTGTAAGTGCCACCGATCTGTTAGCCCTCATTCATAGTGACGTAAGTGGGCCCATATCTAGCTAGGCTAGAGGTGGATATGAACACTTCGTAACCTTTACGGATGTGGCATCGCGTTATGGTTATGTGTTTCTATTGAAACACGAATCAGAAACTTTTGATAATTCAAAGAGTTTCGACACGAAGTTGACAGACAGATCAGCTAAAGTATTAAAACATCATGATTAGACCATGATGGAAAACACTTAAGCAATAAGTTTCTCAAATATTTGAAAGAGTATAGTATTCTTTGATAGTGGACTCCTCCCGGAACACCTTCATTGAGCGGTGTGTCCGAACGGAGAAACCGAACCTTGTTGGACATAGTAAGGTTAATCATGAGTCGCTCTGAGCTACCTTTCTTCTAGGGATACGCTTAAACAGTGCATACTTATTTTGAATAAGGTTCCAAAAAATCTGTTAGACAGACTTCATATTAGATATGAACAGGAAAGAAATCGGGTTTTCTCATTCCTGAAGATTTAGGAATGCTGGGCATATGTTTGGATGATACCAAACTAGAAACCAAATCGGATAAGTGCCTAAATTGTAGATTATCCTAGGGTAACCATAGTATAGTACTTATACAACTCACTAGAGAACAATGTAATTGTTACTCGCCATGCGGTTTTCCTAAGAGAAATACCTATATGCAGTGGTGAGTGGGAGGAAAGTAAAACTCGATGAAAATCGGAGTAATACTGTTCCAGGCACCGATTTATTAATGGAACACAAACAGTTCATCAGGGATGAAACTATACCAATAATCTTCGAATACACAAGAACCGCGCAAGTCAGAGAGAGTCAGAAAATAACCTGAGAGGTATGGGTTTCTGATCTCACCTCGTAAAGATGTCAATCTTATTGAGGAGACAAACTTACTACGTATGAGGAAGTGATACAAGGTATCGACTCCCTATTATGGCAAAGTGCCATGAAGTCCGAAATGGATTCCATGTATACCAACCAAGTTTGGACACTGGTTGATGTACCGGAAAGTATTGTGTCTATTGGTACTATATAAGTCTTCAAGGAAGACATACATGGATGGCAACATACAACGTCCAAAGCTAGTCTTGTAGCATATAAGGTATCGTTATAAACATTGTGTCGATTATGACGAAACCTTTTACTAGTTGCCATGGTCAAATCCATTTGGATAATGCTTGCTGATGCTGCATGTTTCATTTATGAAATATGGCAGCTGAACGTCAAAATCGCTTTCCTTAAACGGAAACCTTTTGGAGGATGTTTACAACATCCTGACGGTTTTGTCGTACCATAATGAACAAACAAGGTTTGCAAGTTAATTCGATCCATTTATGGATTGAAGCAAGCATCGCGTTCTTGAAACTATAGTTTTGATGTAATCATAATGGTATATGATTTAATTCAAAATGAAATGATTCTTGTGTATATAAGAGGGTTAGTGGGAGCGCACTGACAATGATTGTCTAAAATAATGATGATATATCATTTCTTGGAAATCATATTCCCATAAAATAATCGTGAAAGCTTTGCTTTCATGAAAATTCTCCGTAGAATTCTTGGGAGAGACAACATTTATTCTAGGAATAAGGATCTATGGGATAGATCTAAAAGTTGTTGGCACTCTCTAGAACTCGTACATTGAAATATATGTACGCGACCTGGTGTCTCATATGCTTTGAGCATATGGAGTCACAATTAGGCCAATCCAAGTGATAGTCACTGGATTGATCTTAAAAACATCCTTAAGTATCTTAGATGAACTAAGGATGCTTTCTTAAGTTATGGAGAATGAGAACTTGAATTGATTGGGTACTACTGCAAGTTTCCAAACCGATAAAAACGAATATAAGTCATAACAAAGGTACTATATAGTTTGAATAACGGAACAGTGAGCTGGAAATCTTCCAAGCAAGATATTGTTACCGAATAAACAACAAAAGTGAAATATTGATGTAGCTGAGTCAGCAATAGAAGTCTTTTGGATCTATAATAATCCTAATTAGATTAGGAGTAGTTCTGTTAGCAGTTGAGCTAGGCTACAACACACAGGCTAAAGAATTAATGGTCTCGTCAACGATCCAGATATATACGTCAATATTCATTTGATTCGTTCAGATCATACATCGTGGCGATGTGATGATCGAATAAATCTCTTCAGATGATAACCATGTAAATCCGCTGACGAAAGCATTTCCTCACCATAAATTTGAGCGAACCGTACATAGTTCAAGTGTAGGACACTTGAGTGATTGGCTATAGACCAAGTGGGAGATTGTTGGACAATTATGACCCATAGCATCACTATTTGTACAAAACATGGTGTTGTTGTACAAATTAACTATGTGACAAAGGAAATTGCTCTTTTATCATTTGTAATTAGATTACCAAGATGTATAAATGATAGAAGGTCCTAATGATTAGTTCCGGATTGAGATGATATTAGACAGTATCAATCCACGAAGGTTTAATCATTAAATATCCCTAGTCGTAGTATTATCGAGATTGGACATCGATAATGCGGAATAGACTAGTATTACACTTGTGCGCGTTGTGGGAGCATACCGGCATAGTTCTTATATATTTGGGTATTGGATACTCATGCAAGTGTAATAGGAGGTTGTGTTTACCGATGGTACGGAAACAGCTTCGCTATGGATAGACCCCTCGGAATTCCATTGGTAGTATGACTATGTGTCTATGGAAATCCGAATCAGGGTAGGTGTATTTGGTCTTAACCTGAGACTTGCAACCGCTAATACTAGCGACAATCAATATATTTTGGTTTTGGTTGTCCAGGGTTTTAACCGATTCTGTGTACGCCTCTTCTGGGTATATTGAGAATCGTAGTGTATTGGGTGTGATGTCGAGATGGAAGTATCACTCCATTCATAGTGGAGATGATGATCACGTAGGATACGGAACTGGTGCTCTTATATGCTGCAGCTATCGGGATATTATGACTAGGTCATGTTTATCCGATTATAGAGACTAGTTACCAGAGATCCGATATGTGCTTCGTATGGGGCAGACACAATTTCAGCCCCAAGCCTAGCACGTTACATAAGATACTGGATCGCAATACGCAATACTACGTATACTAAGCCTGATAAAGATACACATTCCTTTAAGAATATTTCTGTAGAATTGGGTAGGCACGGTGCTTTGCTAGAAGCCAACCATGTCTTGTAAATCGGTAAAAACGTAGTACTAGGTACGTACGTGTTCGGATAGTCCGACGACCGGATTTACTGCCAACATATCCGGGGATCTCATGGGTCGCTTCCCGAAGATTCACCGATGACGTATGACTCGCACATTATTAATCTGGAATTAATTATAAAAGAGAGAAAATAATCTAGGATTAATTACGGAGATATATTTATCTGAGATAAAATATTATTTAAGAGATAGAACGATTAATTTGGAATTAATCGATAAAATAATATATTCGATATATTATACGAAATTAGATTTCGACACGGAATTAAAATTAGATTTTAATTCGGGCAAACGAGTTAATTTAGAATTAATTCGCTAGCGATGTGAATAGTAATTTTGCTAGGCACAATTATTTAATTAAATTTAATTTAATTACGTCGCAATGGAAAATTCGTTAATTCAGAATTAGCGAACCCGAGCCCGGGAGTGTTTGCGGGCCCACTCCCATTTCGAATTCAAGTGCGGCCCACAAGTCACATCACGCGTCACATCACTTATCATTCAAGTGATGGATGTCTTATGACTTTGAGTGATTGACAACTAGTCACTATTCATGAGTGATGTGAGTTGTTGAAGGCTTTAATGCTTGTACTTTTGGACTTGAATTTTGGTATTAGTTTTTGGAAAACTAAATACAAAAATTAACCAACTCATTCTCTCATTCTTCCTTCTCATACCTCTCGGCCAAGGGCCATTTTCTCTTTTTCTCCATTTCTTTCATGGCCGAAAGTTTAACAAGAGGAATAGAAAAATTGTGGCAATTTTTCAAGAGTGCTAGCACACATTAGGAGTCATCCAGAGGTGATAGGGAAACCCATCTATGAGCATGGAATCTACAAACAAAGCTTGGAGCTTGGGGATTCAACTTGGAGCACAAAAAGGAGCCATGGCCGAACCATGGAAGAAAAGCTTGAAGAATTTTTTTGTTGTTCCTCACATCGCAAAAGCCGATCAAAGTGAGTATTCCTCAACTTAACTTTTTTGTATTCACATATGTTTTCGCTTAAATCGATCTTGGTTTGACCTTAGAAACCCAACAGCGTCGGCCACCCCTCCATCTTGTGGTGGTCGGCGACGTCCCCCATAACACCAGTAACGACGACAGGAATAAGAATTAAGTGCAGAAATGGGTTTGTCGTGTTGGGTTTTCTAGGTCAAACCAAGATCAATTAAGCAATGAAACATGTGAATACAACAAAGTAAAGTAGCGGAAATACTCACTTTGATCGGATTTTGGATGCGTCAAACACAAAATTTTCCTCCTTGATGTATCGGTCAAGCCCCTCCAAAGTGTTGGTCTCCAAGCTCCAAGCTTTGAGTGTTGATTCCAAGATTTTGGGATGGTTTCCCAATCACCTTGGATGATTCATTATGAGTGCTAGCTCTCTTGAAAATTTGCAACAAACTTTCTTCTCTTCACCTTGTGTCTTTCGGCCAAGCCAATTGAGAGAATGGGAGAGGAATTTTGGTCACTTGAGAGAGTAAAAGAGTGATGAATGTGTTGTCTAAAATGATTTCAAAAATCAAAACAAACATATACCAAACCAAGTTTAGGTAATTGTCTTTCAATCCATCAACCTTGAGTGTAAAGTAAGCCACCACCAATTTACCAAATACCATCACCATAAAGGTGAATAAAGTGACAAGTGATGTGACATGTGGGCCCCACTTGATTCAAAATCCGAGTGGGCCTGCAACACATCCCGGGCTCGGGTTCGCTAATTCTGAATTAACGAATTTTCCGTTGCGACGTAATTAAATCAATTTTAATTAAATAATTATGCCTAGCAAAATTACTATTCACGTCGCTCGCGAATTAATTCTAAATTAATTTGTTTGCCCGAATTAAAATCCAATTTTAATTCTGTTATGAAATATAATTTCATATAATATATCGAATATATTATTTTGTCGATTAATCCCAAATTAATCGTTCTCTCTCTTCAAATAGTATTTTATCCTAGATAAAATCTCTCTGTAATTAATCCTAGATTAATTATGTTCGAATCATACGTCATCGGTGAATCTTCGGGAAGCGACCCAAGAGATCCCTGGATATGTTGGCAGTAAATCCAGTCGTCGGACTATCCGAACACGTGCGTACCCGGTACCACATTTTTACCGATTTACAAGACATGGTTGGCTTCTAGCAAAGCACCGTGCCTACCCAATTCTCCAAAAATATTCTTAAAGGAATATATAATCTGTATCAGGCATAGTATACGTAGTATTCGTATTACAATCCAGTATCTGATGTCACATGCTATGCCTGGGGATGGAATGTGTATGCCCCGTACGAAGCGTATATCGGATCTCTGGTAACTAGTCTCTATAATCGGATAATCATGACCTAGTCATATTATCCCGATGACTGCAGTACTAAAGAGTACTAGTTCCGTATCCTGCGTGATCATCATCTCCATATGACTGGAGTGATACTTCCATCTTGACATCACACCCAATACACTACGATTCTCAATACACCCAGAAGAGGCGTACACAGAACCTGTTAAAGCCCTGGACGACCAAAACCAAAGTACATTGATTGTCGCAAGTATTAGCGATGTAAATCTCACGTTAAGACCAAATACACCTACACTGATTCGGACTTCCATAGACACATAGTCATACTACTAATGGAATTCCGAGGGGTCTATCCAGAGCGAAGCTGTTTCCGTACCATCGGAAAACACAACCTCCTATCACACTTGCATAAGTATCCAATACTTAAATATATGAGAACTATGCCGTCATGCTCCCACAACGCGCACAAGTGCAATACTTGTCTATTCCGTATTATCGATGTCCAATCTCGATAATACTACGACTAAGGATATTTTAATGATTAAAACTTAGTGGATTAATACTGTCTCATATCTTATTAATCTGGTCGTAATCATATGGACTTTTATCATTTATATATCCCGGTAATCCAATTACAAATGATAAAGAGCAATTTTCTTTGTCACATAGTTAATTTGTACAACAACACAATGTTCTGTACAAATAGTGCTGCAATTGGTCATAATTGTCCGACATGCCGATCCCGGCTCCTTGCTCCATTTCACGACCCGAGCCATTCGCCAAATCGAAGCTCTCGAAGAGTACTATAAGTTGGCGGTGATGGATTTTTCGTTCCGTGCACGGTTGCACGCGAAACAATGAAGGAAGATTCTGATGAATAGTGACCCATGATGAATAGTAACTCATAATTCCGTCGATTCTACCGCGTTCGTGGGATTGTTTGGAGTCCGTATATGCCCTCGAAATCTTGGTAAGACCTCTCGGTAAAAATTTTGCTAATTTCAAGTTTGTTGCTTAATTTCGGATATTTTTCAGTAGCTTCGTAGAGTATTGTATTGATATAAATGAAATTATTTGAGTATTATTATATTGAATATGTCCATTTTTTAGAATTTGAATGAAAAAAAAAAATAAATTTGATCAATCCGATAGAAATTGTAAGTTTTCGGTAAAAGTGGGCTTTTCATGTATTATTTGTTTCTGATCGCGATGATAATTATAGTTGTATATAATGTTATGATAATATTTAGATAAATATGGGTAGGTTCAGAGGGTTCAGGACCCTACCGTAGCGTTTGCGAAAATTTATTTCGGAAGATTTTCCCAAAACGCATAAATCGAAGATTTAAGTTCACTAGTAGCTCAAATTAGTTTCTAACAGTGTTTTAAGAATTATAGAATTGAAATCAGACTTCATTTGTTTGTCCCGGAAAGATTCGGACTTTTTTCGTAGTTAAGTCGAGAACTCCATAAATCGCGATTCTGACAGTATTTCGCCATTTGTTTTGACAAATGTGTCTAGAACCTGGAGTGCTCGTGAAGCCAGGTAAGTAACCCACGCGACGAGAACTTGAATTGATGAATTTGTGTTTTAAATTATATATATATATATATACATATACATATATAGATAAATATAGACGACTAACGTGTTGGGATAAAATAGAACAATTAAGAGGCGATTTTGAGTACGGGGTACAAAATTACATATAGTTAAGTTTATCAACCACCACAGGTATGAATTTTTGCTAATGCTTTAATGTGAAATGAAATGTTTGATGATCATAATGTCTATGTGTATGTATAGATGTACGTAAGAGTATGAACCTGTAATGATATGATTACATGTAAGTAAATGAATAGGTAAATATACAAGTATATGAACATATATTTGTATATACGTTTGATGATAAGGTATGTATAGGTTTGTTATATGAAACAACAAATGGGGCAAACCATGATTTCTGATTTGACATTAGTTATGTATGAATACAGTATATGAATGAGTAGCTATTGTTTATATATGCGATTTATTTGTATAGAGATTGAAAAGATTAAGCATGATAAGGAATGGGTATAACCCAAACACTTTTTAAATGAACATGTGTAATTAATAAGTTTTGTATCAAAATGTTTCCATATAGAAAATAGGAAACTTAAGTATGTTTATTTGATAAATGAAAGATATAAGGATTGTTAAAGTTATGGAATTGGCATTCGTAATAATATGTATATTGGTATGTTTGAACATATGTATTATGTGAGTGTTTGAGTGATAGCTTAGAGTGTTGTCATGGATGTGTTTGTGTATGAAAGATTGTGCAATGAGTTTGTGTTCTGTGATATGTGTGTATGTTTAATTGGTCAATGTTCTTGTAATATATTTGGACGGAATTCATCCCATACCTATTCTAAAATAGGTAATGAGTCTCGTACGAGCATTATGTGTGTAAGCCAGCCGTATGTATGTGTTGTTGGATGATGTGATCTTTGATGTAATGGTTGTTGTTGTTGGGAAGCGGCCGCGAGTGCACATCGAAAAATTAAAAAAATCAAATTATGATGCCGCTATCCCTTTGCCCAAGACCCATTTGTTTTTATTATTCTACAAGCCTAGGCATGTTACTATATATTCTAAGCATAAAAACTCATAAAACATGTAAAAAAACATAAACCTAAACATGCTAACTATCATAAGAACTCTAATTAAAATAATGAAAGAAAAAAACTTACTTGAACCGAAGACTCCTCCAGTCCTCCCTCCAATTTACAAGCTTTTCTCGAACTCAGCAAGCTCTTCCACGTTCCAAAGAGCCACCCAAGTGTGTGGCCTCCAAATGTGCACACACCAAAGCCAAAAGTGATTTCGACGCTAAAAATATATCTTTAGCGACGAAAATATTTGTCGCTAAAAGTGCTTATCTTTAGCGTCGAAATTCATTTTCGACGCTAAATATCTTCCTCGACCAAGATTTTCGTGTCAAAAATTTTATTTCGACGCAGAAAACATTTAGCGACGAAATTTTGACTTTTTGAGACGAAATTTTCGACGCTAGCGGGAATTATTTCCGCCAAAATTTTGATTTTTGGCGTCGAAATTTTTGACTTTTAGCTTCGAAAATTCGTCGCTAAATGTCAAAAAATTTTAATCAAATTTTATTAGGCGAAAAGTTCAAATTTTAGAAGGCGGGAATTCGAAAAATTTAAATTTACCCTTTAGCGTCGAAATATTTGACTTTTAGCGTCGAAAATTTTGTCGTTAAATGTTAAAAATTTTAAATCTAATTTTATTAGGCGATAAATTCAAATTTTATAAGGAGGGAATTTGAAAATTTTAAATTTACCATTTAGCGTCGAAATAGTTGACTTTTAGAGTCGAAAAATTCGTCGCAATTTGTCAAAAATTTTAAATCTATGCGAAAAGTTCAAATTTTAGAAGGAGGGAAATCGAAAATTTTAAATTTACCTTTTAACTTCCAAGTAGAATTTCGACGCTAAAAGGTAATCCTTTAGCGTCGAAAATCTATTTGGACGCTAAATGTGAAACCCTTTTATCGTCGAAATTAAAATTTGACGCTAAAGGTATAACTTTTAGCGTCAAATTCATTTTTGACGCTAAAAGGTTGATCCTTTAGCGTCTAAATAGATTTTCGACGCTAAAGGTTTACCTTTTACCGTCGAAATTTCAATTCGACGCTAAAAGATTACCTTTTAGCGTCGAAATTTCAATTCGACGCTAAACGGTTTATTAGCGTCGAAAAAAACTTCGACGCTAAAGGTCCATGTTCTTGTAGTGGTTTAATGAGATTATAAAACCCTAATAAGAGTTTGGGCCGAATTGGAATTCAAAACAAATAACAAATAAAAAAAAATTACTATTCACATTTTTTTATTTATTCCAATTCCCAAAGTGCCCCTATCATCATTCACCAATCCCTAAGCCACTATGGAATCTCATAAATGATCTATTCAATAATTAAACACATTGAACCATTTATGAACAATTCCTACAATAATCATATATGATGTTAAATTTATATTGTGCACTGTTAACCATTGATTTCGACTTTGTTGTGTGTGGACCTTTTGGTTCCCTCAAGTTGGACATGAAATGGAATCGTGATATTTAATCGAATAAAATTATCCTCTGATCAGATGGTCGTTCGATTTCAATGACCAAGGTTGACATCTAGCAACATGCCAAGGCCTCCAAATGAGAAGGAAAGATATATATACCCATTCTGTATGCGATTTTACATATGATACGATCCATCGCCTCACTGTATCCCCACCGTTTGACCTAGGGTATTGAAAGTGTCTACCCATATAGTCAAAGGTATGATGTTGATAGTGTCATGAATCGTGCTAACCCAAGAATCTCAGATGATTCTTCCGATGCGGCCACAGTCTCAGGCTCTGATCACACATATCAACCCGCGAACTGGAATATTACTCTCATAAGAAAATATTATCCGAGAGAGTGGCGATTCTCTGTTGTATCTTTACAAACTTCATGTGTTTCAACAAATGACCCAATCATACCTTTATGACCGGATCTTTTGAATCGGGGAAGGAGAATTTCAAAGTTATTTAATCCACACATAAGATTGTAATACCTCAAGTCTAAGGACTAGTCATACAATCGATAGATGAAAGTTCTCACAGACATGGGATAAACACTCCATGTGAAAACTTTCGGCGGTCAGTTCGATGGACACAAGCAACTCATGCATCCATGTGATACACCAAGCGGACGGATCTCCGCTAGTAGCCTATGAGATCGGCTACCCCACTTAAGGGCGGATCATATCATCATGCTAGTCTCTCCACTTTATGAACGCCCAGATTATTCACAAAACTATGACTATGAACATTTAAGAGTAATGATTCTCATAAGGCGTGGAAGCCATCATCTTATTACTCCAAGGGCTTTATTACAGTGTTTGATGATTCATATAATTTATGTAAGACACGTATAAAAAAGATTTCCATTTTATTAATTAATGAAAATATTACAAATACATGTACATATATGTAGGGGTTTTAGGGGGTAAATCCGGTATCGCAGCGGAATCGGCGGAAGATCGTATCTTTCGATTTCAAAAATTTTTCTCGGATTAATTAAATAAACATATTTATTTAATTATCCAATAATCAAATTATGAAATAAAATTCATAAATCATATTAAGTGAATTTACCGAATTGCCCTTACTTTGGTATTTTGTCCATTTTAGTCCGAAATTGATCTAATCAATTTTGAATGATTCTAAATCATTTCTAAGATGAACTTAGCATGTTCAAAACATCAAAACACCAAAAGCACCAAAAATCTCATTGTCCTTATTCTTGGCCGAATGCATCCCAAGGTGGGCCTTTTGCCCTTTGGTCATTTCATGTCTCAAAACACATCAAGATGTAATCCAATCAACATGAAACTTTATATGCATCATATACACATCCAAATACACAACATATATGAAAACCCCCAAATTTGGAATTGGTCAAGAACCCTAATTTTTCAATTCTTCAAATTGGACAAATTAGACCAAATTGGTTAAATCAATTACTTCAATCATGTTTCTTCCATCCAATCAAAGTCTCAACACAATGAAACAACTAAAGATCAAATCTAGGTCATCTAAGAGTGGGTCAACAACTCTAGATTAGCAACATGGTTTCCAAAACCTAAAAGAACACTTATTACTACAATAGCCATAAGCTTCCTTCATCATACATGCTCTACACTTTCACCAAAACTTCCATCATCAAAAAACACAAAGAATAAAGAAAGAAATAACCTAAGAACATCATATGTTAAAGCCTAGATCCTAAGGAACATTTTCCTTTCTAATAGTAAGTTGGAAAAACTTACTAAAAATCAAGCTTTCTTGGTTTCTTCTTTCTTTCTCACAAGCTTCCTTTGGTTTCCATTAATGGAGTTTTCTTTTAAAGTGTATTAGGTTATGAATGAAATGAAATGAAAAACAATATATACTTAGACAACATTTGCCTTGGCCGAAATTACCTAGCCAAATACAAGTTTTTGCAATTTCAATTTCATTTCACTTTACATTTGGTCAACTTGCATAAATATCCAAATAACACTTTATTAGATATTTAATTAAGTCAACAAATGCAACTAAGAAAAATATAATCTTATATTTAAGTGTTATGGCCGAATTTAATGAAAAATAAAGGAAAAAGATATTTTCATTTTCAAACAATTTTGAACAAATATCTTAAGAAGTCAAAATCAATTTGACAACATTTTCCTTTAATGTAAGTCAAACATTTACACTTATAATCATTTCCTAACTTTATCATTTGGTGATATATTTATATTTTAATTATATTAATCATTTAAAAATTAAATAATTATTAAATACAAATATATATCAAATATATGTATTATATTTACTTTAAATATCTCAAATACATATATTGATGATATATGTCAAATACCTTTATTTGACTATTTATTAATGTGTATTTAATAATATCATATATTAAATACAAATACACATTAATTAGGAAATGACGGTTCGGCCCGTTCGCATGTTTTTTCGTTTAACGTTTAAACGATTTATAAATAATCATCATTATTCATAAATGTTGCTCTAGTGCTCTACGAGTATGTTTCATTATTTGAGACTCTCTAGATTCAGGTATATCTGTCACGAAATCCAATTTCATGTCCATAATCTATCCACCCGTAGATTATGACGATCACGGATAAACTAGCTGAATCATACAGGTCGAGGTCATTGCATACGTATATCCCTCCGTCACAGGTATCCGGATAATCCCAGAGATATAGATGTAAACGTCAAATCTCTATAGGTATTATCCCGTCGATGTATCTATTAGCAATCTCTAAATAACACTCGGAACTTACTTCCGATGTATACTGTGGCCACAGATTTAACAGACTGCTAAATATTATGGACTACACTATGCTCTGTACACAGAACTGACGGATCCTATCTTGACACACACAGGATATCCTGAGGATCGATCCACCACCAACGAACAGGCGGAGGTCTGATCTAAATAGATCGGTGACGTGACTGCCATCTAAGTGTGGAGGATGTCTCATACATCCACAGTGGTGTCTCAAGTCGAAGGACCACTATGCTACTCAACCCGAGAAGATTCTTATTGACGTTGGTGTCCCATCCATTAAGAATCTTCGGTGAGCCGTTCAGTGTTTATCCACTATAAACACCTACACGTCTATACGAGTCTCCATAGACTCATGGTTCATTGGGATAAAAACATCGGACCAAGTCTCGATATACGACATGTACTGGTCTCAACGGATTTGACTAACCGACCCGTGTTAGCAAATCTTGACCAGGAACTATGTTTGATAATATTCATATAGCAGTGACACTTCCCAATGTCAATTACAAACTAACTTTGTAAT
Organism: Zanthoxylum bungeanum; assembly: GCA_019454045.1. NCBI lineage: Eukaryota > Viridiplantae > Streptophyta > Magnoliopsida > Sapindales > Rutaceae > Zanthoxylum > Zanthoxylum bungeanum. The sequence goes on along the minus strand of SKCR01026624.1, from coordinate 33,021 downwards.
TGTACTGCATTATATATTATCGGGCCTTTGTCTAATATATACATATCACAAACCACATTTAGTTTCAATCTAATCGTAATCAGATCGAATACGTATATAAGAACAAAGGTGCAACCATAAATAAGTAATATTATGGAATAATGGGATGTTCGTATTCATGAATCAGACATAAATACGGTCCGGATTGGCGCTCTAAGCACCAACCCCAACAATTTCTCCCACTTGCTCTAGTGCCAATCCACGGTATTATATACCCATCTCAATGTGCATCGTATGCACATGGCCCTCAAAAGCTCACCCAGTACTTAAGAGGTAGGCAACAAAAACAAGTCCGCTATGACATGTTGAGTTTGTCAAACAAACTCCATCGTTTCCCATAGTTAGCATCATTCATATTTTGTAGAATCTAGATTATACATTAATATGACTCTGATGCTACATCAGTATTGTGCTACAGCTACTGAGTTGTCCAAGTATTTAAGGGAAAAATCCAAAATACTATGAAGACAACCGCAAGCACAATAACAATTCAAAAACTTCTATTTTATAAGGTCACTATGCAATTTCATAAGTCAATACTTTATACTTGCATTTAATTCCACTATAAAAGTAGAGAATCCTTCGTGACACTCCCACTGCATCTTTTTGACTCTTTATGACGTAGACTGTCTAACGTCATAATTAGTCTCAAAACTAATATGACCCTAATGGTTGCAGATTATATTCTCCATGAATTAGAAACTCGTTCTTAATATCTCAAAGATCACAAAGAACGTGTTTCAAGATCCATCATATGGTCTATAGGATGTCAAAATAACTCGTAACAATTACGATTAAATCGACATCGATAATCGCACATAATAAAGTATTCATTATGTCATCATCAAATGATACATAATATTGTTTAGACATTCTAATCAATATTTCTTTCGAAAAATGAATCATCATTTACGAAAGATTAATACTATATATAAGACATACAATAACTGTCGAACAGTTATACTAACTGTCATACAGATAGCCTTGTTATGTCCTTTATTAGATCATATCTAATGTATGAATAATAGGAGTATCTCACAAGTCTCTTGGTTTTATATCTTATATAAAACTTTATATCAAATATAACAGAGACTACTCCCACTGCTTTCACGGAGTAAAGAAGACTTAGGTAAATTTTTACCTCACAAACATCTCATTATTACTATAATAATGACAATGTCGTTAAGATATATAACACTAGAAAGTAATATGTACGCTCCCACTAACCCTTTTATCACATATGTATTCTATATACTTTGACAAGATCAGACAATTTGACGATATCAAAAATATAGACACATATTTCTGGAAGACTTATCCGAGTCTACAATAGGCTCTGTAAGCTAGCACACTAAACTGTGATCTCAGCAGAACATAAACTCTAGGGCCATTTCAGAATGAACTCTTCAAATAAGGAAATCACAACTGATCTCTTATCTGAATAAGTCATCCAAAAACGCCACTTTGCATTCTTTAGCTAAAATATACAGTTTATTATCAACATTAACCAATATATATTTAATTGTTCATTTAGTGTGACTAGAGATAAGTTTTCTCAGAATCTACAATAGATTGCTGAGTATAACTTTTCTCACTGTCATACTGTAAAGGTCAAACCTTTAATAAGCTCACAATGCTTTCGCTGCGCAAACAATTAGCACATATCATGAACTAATTCATAATGAAAGCTTAATCAAGTTCAAAACTTGATCGTAGTAAGCTATGAACAATCTTAGATCTAAGGTTCAATGGTGAACTTCCAGAATCGATATCAAATATCGCTTCCATTATAAGTTATAGGATAATTTTTCTTCAGTAAGAAAACAACGGAACCATTAAGTATCAAATACTCGTGAATGATTCTGTTATCCTATTGGACTTGTACGGAAGATGTATAAGGGTTGTTTCATCTTATTAATTACGTAGTTCCATTAATAATTTATCATTCTCACATTTGACTTCAATAAGTCAAGTCTTTTCTACAATAGTTAACATCTGATGTTACACACCAAGTAATAAAACGATTTTATTACTTAGAATCGTAGGAAAGATATTCTATTAAATAGAATACAATATTCTATTAAACAGAATAAACGATAAACTTTTACTTATACCTCCGAGGTGTAAGTAATTTCCATTATATAACTATTATATAAAAGAAAGATTGAAATCTCAAACTTTTCAAGATTCAAATTTCTACCTATACATATCATATATGCAACTGTAGAAAATAATGGAACATTAATTAAAGAGATGAATTAGTGTTACTGGAGTATAACCCCAAGAGTATTGAAACTAATTCGGTAACATTCAATATCAAACGAATCAAATCATATAAGATTCGATTGCTCTCACTACTCAATTCCATCAAGATGGAATCGTGGAAGAACAATATTGAATATGAATCATATTCACTGAATAACCTTAGAACTAATTGCTTTAAATTCATATGTTTGATCGTATCAAAGATCTTTGAACAGTTCAAAGACATGTAATGAATTTTAAGGATCAAGTTTTCAAAATTCTTCAGATTGAATATATTTGAACAAGTCAAAAAATGTTCAATCTTCGTTTCATCAGAACAGATTGAAAGTTCTTGATACTTTCAAGACTTTCAATATGTGTTCCTTCAGAAACACGTAACTAAGTTATGACAATTCATCAACTAAGTTACGAAATAAAGAAAACTACCTTAAGCAATTATTATTTATTAAACTACATACATCCAATGTATCAGTTAAATAAATTTGGTGGTCCAATGACAATCATTGGTTAAACGAGATCTTAATCACTTTCCTGAATACAATATTCATTAAATGGATAAGGATGTGTGGTGTGATCTAGTATCAAACCATCCTTTACACATACGGATTGCATCCAATACTTAAGTGATTAAATTCATAAAGCACCGTTCTAAATTATTTACTTTACCGAATAATTTTTCTTAATGTTTATCTCTACGTCAATGACACTACTAGTTATTATTAAATATGTAACAATTGTTTATAAAGAACAATTGACTATCCAATAGTCGCAAGTTCCGATATCAAATATCAAAGCAATCGTTAACCAATATTTCAAATAACTAGACGGGAGATCTGGTATCCAATACCTATAGTTGTAGTATTTGTGAAAATCAATATTTTCTATACACAAATATATGCATCTCCTTTCTTTAGCTTTACTATTTGCATTCAACTATTCACAACAATTGTAAATACTGTGATTAGCAAATTGTGTCAGACACATTACCTCTAAAGGTAATTAAAGCTTAGAAACGTCATTACTAGATAAACAAATACCTAATAGAGCTTTCTAAATGCCAGTCAAGAATCTCGAGACATGAACTAATTCAAGTCAATCTTACTGCATAAGAAACTATTGTCTCTAAAGTATTATATCCTAAAGGGATATCTATCTAGATATCTATCATGACTTAGAAACTAAGTCATTAACCATCTTTATTTTTGAAGAAAAACGGAACAAGAGTTCCCGATGGTTTAGACTAATCTAATAATATCCTAGTCTATTAGTATCTAGAACCTATTCTAGAATAACTGCAACCAAGAGTCTAGTCAGATAACATATCCAAATATGTGTGCAGTAAATAAAAGTTTAATTCTATCTACTATAGAATAAGGAAACAAACAAGCGGCAATTTCCATAATAACATACACTGCCTAAGTTATGGAATATTTTAAACTTAGCAGTGCCTCCCACTATTTTTACGTAATGCCGTAATCCCCAACGGAAGACGAGAATTCAATAATTAAATCGAATTCCATAATGGGAAGAGGACCCCATGAATATATTTCGACTCACAGTAGAGGCACGGGCTCGGCGACGTATATTCACAGGTAGACAACTAATTGTCAATCACTCACTAGTGACTCCAAGGTTCCGGTCCTGGCCGTTTCTCATTGTCGCTGCGAAGGCAGGCCCACAAGGAGACGTACCAAGGTTAAACTTTCAATGATAAACTCAAGTTACTTGCGTAACCCTGACAGCTAGGGCACGTTCAGGATTCCGCTTTCGCTTGAATTTATCTAGTATCTAATATACATTCGGCATAAATAAATTTCTATCAGCTACATCCTCACAGCAGAGGCACGGTCTCGGATGTAGTCAACGAAAAGATTTATTAAACTGTATTGACAAGACGGACCAAGAAACAAGTATTCCAAATACTAGTTACTTTAAAACCTTATTAAGCGGGGATATTCCATTAAGTGTCATACACCCTAAATCTAATCAAATTAGATTATAACATGCATGTATAAAGTCAAGACAACATGATTAAACATTGAATAAAACAACCTAATCATTTATGGAGGCCTAGAATCAGACTCGCTCTGATACCATTTTGTAAGGGTTTTAGGGGGTAAATCCGGTATCGCAGCGGAACCGGCGGAAGATCGTATCTTCCGATTTCAAAACTTTTTCTCGGATTAATTAAATAAACATATTTATTTAATTATCCAATAATCAAATTATGAAATAAAATTCAATAAATCATATTTAAGTGAATTTACCGAATTGCCCTTACTTTGGTATTTTGTCCATTTTAGTCCGAAATTGATCTAATCAATTTTGAATGAATCTAAATCATTTCTAAGATGAACTTAGCATGTTCAAAACATCAAAACACCAAAAGCACCAAAAATCCCATTTTCCTTATTCTTGGCCGAATGCATCACAAGGTGGGCATTTTGTCCATTTGGTCATTTCATGTCTCAAAGCACATCAAGATGTAATCCAATCAACATGAAACTTTATATGCATCATATAAACATCCAAATACACAACATATATGAAAACCCCCAAATTTGGAATTGGTCAAGAACCCTAATTTTTCAATTTCTTCAAATTGGACAAATTAGACCAATTGGTTAAATCAATTACTTCAATCATGTTTCTTCCATCCAATCAAAGTCTCAACACAATGAAACAACTCAAGATCAAATATAGGTCATCTAAGAGTGGGTCAACAACTCTGGATTAGCAACATGGTTTCCAAAACCTTAAAAGAACACTTATTACTACAATAGCCATAAGCTTCCTTCATCATACATGCTCTACACTTTCACCAAAACTTCCATCATCAAAAACACAAAGAATAAAGAAAGAATAACCTAAGAACATCATATGTTAAAGCCTAGATCCTAAGGAACATTTTCCTTTCTAATAGTAAGTTGGAAAAACTTACTAAAAATCAAGCTTTCTTTGGTTTCTTCTTTCTTTCTCACAAGCTTCCTTTGGTTTCCATTAATGGAGTTTTCTTTTAAGTGTATTAGGTTATGAATGAAATGAAATGAAAAACAATATATACTTAGACAACATTTGCCTTGGCCGAAATTACCTAGCCAAATACAAGTTTTTGCAATTTCAATTTCATTTCACTTTACATTTGGTCAACTTGCATAAATATCCAAATAACACTTTATTAGATATTTAATTAAGTCAAAAAATGCAACTAAGAAAAATATAACTCTTATATTTAAGTGTTATGGCCGAATTTAATGAAAAATAAAGGAAAAATATATTTTCATTTTCAAACAATTTTGAACAAATATCTTAAGAAGTCAAAATCAATTTGACAACATTTTCCTTTAATGTAAAGTCAAACATTTACACTTATAATCATTTCCTAACTTTATCATTTGGTGATATATTTATATTTTAATTATATTAATCATTTAACAATTAAATAATTAAATAATTAATTAAATACAAATATATCAAATATATGTATTATATTTACTTTAAATATCTCAAATACATATATTGATGATATATGTCAAATACCTTTATTTGACTATTTATTAATGTGTATTTAATAATATCATATATTAAATACAAATACACATTAATTAGGAAATGACGGTTCGGCCCGTTCGCATGTATTTTTCGTTTAACGTTTAAACGATTTATAAATAATCGTCATTATTCATAATGTTGCTCTAGTGCTCTACGAGTATGTTTCATTATTGAGACTCTCTAGATTCAGGTATATCTGTCACGAAATCCAATTTCATGTCCATAATCTATCCACCCGTAGACTATGACGATCACGGATAAACTAGATGAATCATACAGGTCGAGGTCATTGCATACGTATAATCCATCCGTCACAGGTATCCGGATAATACCAGAGATATAGATGTAAACGTCAAATCTCTATAGGTATTATCCCGTCGATGTATCTATTAGCAATCTCTAAATAACACTCGGAACTTACTTCCGATGTATACTGTGGCCACAGATTTAACAGACTGCTAAATATATATGGACTACCTATGCTCTGTACACAGAACTTACGGATCCTATCTTGACACACACAGGATATCCTGAGGACAGATCCACACCCAACGAACAGGCGGAGGTCTGATCTAAATAGATCGGTGACGTGACTGCCATCTAAGTGTGGAGGATGTCTCATACATCCACAGTGGTGTCTCAAGTCGAAGGACCACTATGTTACTCAACCCGAGAAGATTCTTATTGACGTTGGTGTACCATCCATTAAGAATCTTCGGTGAGCCGTTCAGTGTTTATCCACTATAAACACCTACACGTCTATACGAGTCTCCATAGACTCATGGTTCATTGGGATAAACCATCGGACCAAGTCTCGATATACGACATGTACTGGTCTCAACGGATTTGACTAACCGACCCGTGTTAGCAAATCTTGACCAGGAACTATGTTTGATAATATTCATATAGCAGTGACACTTCCCAATGTCAATTACAAACTAACTTTGTAACTTTGTACTGCATTATATATTATCGGGCCTTTGTCTAATATATACATATCACTAAACCACATTTAGTTTCAATCTAATCGTAATCAGATCGAAAACGTATATAAGAACAAGAGGTGCAACCATAAATAAGTAATATTATGGAATAAGGGGATGTTTGTATTCATGAATCAGACATAAATACGGTCCGGATTGGTGCTCTAAGCACCAACCCCAACAATATAGCCCATCCATATGTTTGGTATAGGGCATATCCCTAACAATCTCCCACTTGCACTATAGCCAACTAGTATGAATCTGGACACCATACTCCCGGGTGTGCCTATCATGCTTTTGTTGAGTCAGCCCTTTAGTCAGAGAATCTGCAAGATTTGAAGTCAGCACTATAGCCAAGTTGGTTTTCTACTTCAGCTTTGAAGTCTTTGAATTTCTCAAAGGCTTCAGATTTGTACCGCATAAGGTACACATACTCATATCACGAGTGATCATCGATAAAGGTAATGAAGTAGGAGAATCAACCTCTAGCGGTGACTGACATTGGTCCGCATACATCAGAGTGTACGAGTTCTAATGTCTCTGCTGCACGCTGTCTTTTACCTTTAAGGGTAATTTGGTCATTTTACCAAGTAAACAAGACACACAAGTTCCATAATGTTCATATTTGAAGGGTCTGAAATACCCATCCTTATGTAGCTTAGTTAATCTTGTTTCATTGATATGACCTAAGCGACTGTGCCATAGAAGTGATTCATTGAGATTATTCGAGTTAACGTTGTATATATTAGAGGTTGAACATTCTTTGTTAGTTTGTAAGACATAGATACCATTATTCAAAATACCATCTCCATATTTTATTTCATTGAAATAAATAGAACATTCGTTACAACTTATTAGGCATGAAAAACCTTTATTACATAAAGAAGAAATTGAAATGATGTTCTTTACTAGAGAATGTACATAAACACAATCTTCTAAGTCTAAAACTAAACCATTCGGCAAAACTAATGAGTAAGTCCCCACGCACAATGCAGCCAGTTTTGCTTCATTACCCATGCGTAAGTCAACCTCCCCATGACGGAGTCTCCTATTATTTCTCAGGCCCTGCACATTGTTACACAAGTGAGTCCCACAACCGGTGTCAAGCACCCAAGTAGAAGGTTCAGAGTTTTGAGAATATAGTTCAATCATATACAACATACCTGAAGCATTGGGCTTCTTGACCTCTTGGGCTTCCCTAGCTTTTTTGGCTTTCAAGGATCTGCAGTCTTTCTTCCAATGACCATTCTTTCCACAAAAGAAACATTTCTCCTTTCCCTTTTTCTTCTCCACCTTACCATTGGGCTTTAGGTGATCTGGAGCCTTGTCATTGCCCTTATTTTTCTTTGGGCCTCGTGGCTTCAGGTCCGTACCCGTAAGCATGACGGAGGTTTTAAGCTCCGGTTTCAAGTTCTTCTCTGCTTGCTTTATCAGATTATGCAATTCTGCTAAAGTAGCTTATTTATTAGACAGATGAAACTGCATAATAAACTTAGAGAAGTCTTTTAGTAAGGACTGAAGAATTAGATCGTGATCTATCTTATGATCCATGATGAACCCGAGGTTGGCCAATTTTTCAATGTAGCCAATCATCTTAAGCACATGTCCACTAACAGATCATTCATTATACCTTGTTTGGAATAAGGCACATGACACTTGGAATCTCACGGTATGAACAGAAGTTGCATACAACTCCTTCAAGTGAAAGATGATGGTTTGAGCATCCATATCTTCGTGAGCTTTTTGAAGTTCGTCCGACATAGAGACAAGCATTATGCAAACTGCTTGCTCATCATCATCGACATGTTTCTTCCAAGCATCAAATATATTTTGGTCAGCATCTTCTACGGGTTCAGGGGAAATGGTCTTTCAAGAACATATAAAATCTTTTCTTGTCGTAAGATAATTTTAAGATTTCTAAACCAGTCATTGTAGTTGTCCCCTTTGAGCTTATGTTCATCAAGGATGGAACGAAGTGATACTCTGTTTGCCATTTGAATGTTTGTTAAATATTTTAACCCACCTGTTAAGAGAGAATGTTAAAATTAGGAATATGTTTTCATTAATGTTTCATAATAACATGGGCTTTTAATATTATAAAGTTGCTCCCACTCAATTGTTTTAAAATTTTAAGCAAATCGCATCAACCCCAATATGATGGATTTCTTGTGGGCAAAGATCCCATTATCATCATTTCATAACTCCGACTAGGGTCGGTCATTATAAAATACGATAATTAGGTAGGTTCCCAACCAATTTATGATATATATCACAATTCCTTGATCATTGGGTTGGGCAATCAAACATGTCATAGCTTATGCTAGTCCTCGTGGACACCCAATCTTTGCCACTAAGTTATAAGACCACGCCTAAGGGTCGCTGCGTCTTATGACTTAGAAAAGTCAAACCATTGTCAATAGTACGATTTAGGGACAAATTGGTATTGGTCAGTCTAGTAAAGCCTAGTCCTGCCAATACGGTTTAAGCCTTTTAGGTCTATACTTTACAATGGGAGGCAAATTTTAGACTAAAATTATTATTGAGGATTTTAGCAAGTTTAAGTGAATAACTGTCAAATGGATTCCTCCATTGAAAATTCCCCAGAGGGATGGTGGAGCGAACTCTCTTAAATACCCTTACCTATTAGGCTCTTATTGCCTTGGTGACAGGAATAAACAATAGATCCTCCAAATTAGTCCAACACTTTAAATATGCTTTAAGGTAAGCTTTGAGTAAATGATTATCTAGATGTCTTCACAGCATTTTCTTTTGGCTATAAAAAAGGTAGTGAGTGAAGGAAGACACCAAATCATTATCTAACTCTAGTAATACCTTTGGTTAAATTAACTTTGGTTTGGAAAGTTTTATTAACGCCTTGGTCCCACCCCACTTGTATCTTTTATAATATCTTTTATTATAAACAAGTGATTTATATTTATTAGCCTTAAATGTAATAAATCTCTAAGTTTATCACGGAATAATTACTTAGCTAAGGGATAAACAATACACTCTCTATTTCCTTAGAAAGTCTCTAGATGCTTGCACCCTAAAATAATCATGCCAATTCTAATCATACATAGAATCATCAAGCATATGAGTTTTAATATGTTGGAATTATTTTAGGCATTAAATAACTTTGATTAATATTTAATTATGATATTTCATTTTATTTTATTCAAATAAATTTACTATTCACCTTTTTTACAGATGCGTGAACTTTAAATGTAATTTCACAATTCAAATCTTAACCAAATCATGCAAAACTTGTACCTAAAATTAAGTTCAGGGTGTTAGCTTTCCAACGAGCTTTTACACACCCAATTTCAAGTTCAAATGAGAGAGAACTAATCAAAACAAAAACGGCGCGCTAATACCACTGTTGAGAAGTGGCCACGAGTGCGCAGCGGAAAATTAAAAAATAAAATTATGATGCCGCTATCTCTTTGCCCAAGACCCATTTTTTTTTATTATTCTACAAGCCTAGGCATGTTACTATATATTCTAAGCATAAAAACTCATAAAACATGCAAAGAACATAAACCTAAACATGATAACTATCATAAGAACTCTAATTAAAATAAAGAAAAAAAAGACTTACTTGAACCGAAGACTCCTCCAGTCCTCGCTCCAATCTACAAGCTTTTCTCGAACTCATCAAGTTCTTCCACATTCCAAAGAGCCACCCAAGTGTGTGGCCTCCAAAGGTGCACACACCAAAGCCAAAACTCAACGGCAAGACTACGCCTTGAGTGCACGGGTATTTTGCCTTTGGTGCTAGCCTAGGCAAATACCTCAAAACTTTTAACTTGAGGTTCCTCTAGTCAATTGACTTAAGGATCCTCAAAATAAGTGGCTTACTCTTAAACTTTAGAGTTGCTCACTTATATAAACCCAAGATATGAAAGGTTTTGTGTAAAAATTTGTAAAGAATTCTTTGGGTTTATATAGGTGCTCCAGAGACAACAAAATTAATTAAGAATCCGATGTGGGATAAATGCTAACTTAATCTTAGCCATTGGATCTTAATTTAGTGGTTTAATGAGATTATAAAATCCTAATAAGAGTTTTGGCCGAATTAGAATTCAAAACAAATAACAAATAAATAAATAAAATTACTATTCATATTACTATTCATGTTACTATTCACATTACTAATCACATTTTTTTATTCCAATTCCCAAAGTGCCCCTATCGTCATTCACCAATCCCTAAGCCACGATGGAACCTCATAAATGATCTGTTCAATAATTAAACACATTGAACTATTTATGAAACATTCCTACAACAATCATATATGCTGTTAAATTTGTATTGTGCACTGTTAACCATTGATTTCGACTTTGTTGTGTGTGACCTTTTGGGTTCCCCTCAAGTTGGACATGAAATGAATCGTGATAATTTAATCGAACATAAATTATCCTCCGATCAGATGGTCGTTCGATTTCAATGACCAAGGTTGACATCTAGCAACATGCCAAGGGCTCCAAGTGAGAAGGAAATATATATACCCATTTTGTATGCGATTTACATATGATATGGTCCCTCGCCTCACTGTATCCCCACCTTTTGACCTAGGGTACGGAAAGTGCCTACCCATATGGTCAAATGTATGATGCTGATAGTGTCATGAATCGTGCTAACCCAAGAATCTCACATGATTCTTCCGCTGCGGCCACAGTCTCAAGCACTGATCACACATATCAACCCGCGAACTGGAATACTACTCTTATAAGAAAATATTATCCGAGAGAGTGGCGATTCTCTGTTGTATCTTTACAAACTTCATGTGTTTCAACAAATGACCCAATCATACCATTATGACCGGATCTTTTGAACCGGGGAAGGAGAATGTCAAAGTTATTTGATCCACATATAAGATTGTAAGGACCTCAAGTCTAAGGACTAGTCATACAATCGATACATGAAAGTTCTCACAGACACATGGGATAAACACTCCATGTGAAAACTTTCGGCGGTCAGTTCGATGGACACGAGCAACTCATGCATCCATGTGATACACCAAGTGGACGGATCTCCGCTAGTAGCCTATGAGATCGGCTACCCCACTTAAGGGCGGATCATATCATCATGTTAGTCTCTCCACTTTGTGAATGCCCAAATTATTCACAAAACTATGACTATGAACGTTTAAGAGTAATAATTCTCATAAGGCGTGGAAGCCATCATCTTATTACTCCAAGGGCTTTATTACAGTGTTTGATGATTCATATAACTTTTGTAAGACACGTATAATAAAGATTACCATTTTATTAATTAATGAAAATATTACAAATACATGTACATATAGCCCATCCACAAGTTAGGTATAGGGCATATCCCTAACAGTTGTGTGTGCTTCATGGTTGGTTGTTTGATGTTCGTAAATATTTCTGAGTGTATGTCTATGATGGAACTCGTGTTATGTATGTATCGTTTATGCTTATCTGAAATGAATAGATGATTTGAAACCAATGAGAACATCAGAGGTTATAACGTGTGTTTGCCAAGTTGCAATGGTATGTACGTATCTGTATAAGAATTACGATATTATATTTGCATGTATATAAGAGAAGTATGTTTTGAATTGAAAGAAGTGTGACTGTTTCATCGATTTGATGATATTTCAAAGATGTTTAATCGTAATAAAAAATAATAAGTCTGACTTCGCTTCACATATAATGAAATTGGATTCGATGTAAAATGACTTGTTTGTGATGTTCGGGTCGATGCTTTATGTGATTTGAATGTTGGCTAATAGATTGACATATATGTGAATTTGTAGATTTGAAAATTTATCATGGTAAAGTATAAAGGATAATAAAAGTTAGTAAATATGAACTTGTAACAATCTATTAATTCTGTTAATCTGTTGATATGTTTGTCTTATTTGTTTATAGTAGCATGGTTACTTACTGACTTTTTAAAAATCACACCAAACCAGTTTGCTAGTTTTGCAGGTTGGCTTCCAGATTGGTCAACCACGACAGCTTTGAAAGTCATGCTCGAGATGCGGATCACTCAAGCGGCAATCACTCTCGCAAGTGTCCTGGGAGAAGTTTAGAAGTTTAAGAAGCTTAAAATATTTCGTTATTGTTTTATTTGTCGTGTTGAGCACGCTATCTGTATATATATATATATATATATATATATATATATATATATTAGTAAATGTTTTGATTATTTATGATGTGGTGGGCACAGAGCCCTTGAGTGTTGATAGATGATGTGGGCGGAGCCCTTAGGTGATGATTTTATTTTGTTGGTTTGGACCCGAGGTCCATTTTGATAAATGATGTTTATTTCAGGTTTGTTTTGATGCTGGATTGAGATCCAGGTTGTCCAATTTTAGGATACATCATGCCGGATTTTCAGTAGATTTAGAGGCTTATGGAGATGGGTTAATCCCGTCTCCTGCCGGTAGCATCCTACCTCTAGCAGGGGTGTTGCAATTGTGGCATCAGCACAAAGATTAGGGTGTCGGTGACTGCTGCTACAGGGTATCTGATCGTCTGAGTAAGTTTTATGTTGCGTATAGAGCATATAAGTCGTATGTTTGTTATTTGATTTGATTTCTGTTATATGGTATGATGTGTTATGATTTTAATTGATATTGATGATTCAAATTATTAGTACATGTTTCTATGTTATGAATATATGTATGTGTATAGGTATATTAATTTAAAAGTATGTGGTTTATATAGGTATTTATATAAGTAAGTAATGTGAATTCTAGGTGTTTTGAGGTACGGGTAATTCTATGATGTTGATAGTCTGAACTGTGAACGGAAATTTTGACTAATGTTTTGAAAACTTGGTATTTGATTTTTTCCACAAAAGTGTTTTGAAAAGAAAGAAAGAAAGAAAGTTTTAAGGTGTTTTGATTTTGACTATAAAGGATAAAGAAAATATTTCTGCCTCGATGCTTGATTCACGTTTTCATATTTTTAGATTTATCGATATATTTCCGTCGTGGTGCTTGATAATATGTTTCTGTCTCGGTGCTCAAAAATGATTTTGATATTTTTTAAACTATAAAACTTGTTTCCGCCGAGACGCTTGAAAATCTGTTTCCATCACGGTGTTTGATGATTTTATGTTTTTGACCCTCTGTGGTGTTTGTATATGTTTCATTCCGGATTGGCCACCGGGACGCTTGTTATGGGGTCCAGACCATCGAAAATTTAGTGGCCCACTACCCTATCGACATGGTCCGTACACTGTCTGGTCTATGCGCGCGACTGAGCAGTGGATGATCGGTATGTATTTTGAAAAGTTTGCATTAAAGTTTTATTTTTGATTTACACATTTATGTTTTGGGGGGTAAAAATGATTTCAAAAGAATTACATTTTGATTTGATGCATTTCGGCATTGTTTATGATATTATACGATATGATATTTTTCATCACGGTACTTGATGATTTTATGTTGTTGACCTTCCGTGATGATTGTATAGGGGTTTTCCCAACTGCAGTGGGCCGACCATACTTTATGTCGACAGGGGATCATTTCGTTCATTGTCCGATCTGTGTGCGCGATTCGGACATTGGGCGCTTGTTTATGTTTCGTCCAGTGAGTTATGCTGGATGCTCAATATGGTTTTACGATAATGGATTTTGAAACTGATTTTGTTTACAGTAAAAGAGTTTTTCAAATGTATTTTCGAAATGGTTTTTAAAAGAGATTGTTTTACATTTTCTATTTTGAATAATGACATAGGTTGACAAATTTCAGACTATCAACATCATAAGAGCATGTAAGATTATTTTTCACTTCTGGCTGTGACAATGGATGTATTGGTTGATATAAAAGATTATGTTAGTTATAAGAATACGTATGTAAGTTTATAGTTAGACATTGATCTTATTGGTATAGTGATGGTTATGTGTGCTATTGGTCAGCCATACAAAGTTGTATGTGCGATGAGATATGTATGAATATAAACATTGATATTGATGTCGTTTACATATACGATATAGAATGACATGATGTGAAATGAATGAGTTCCGTTTTATATTATGGATGAAATCAGATAGTATGAAATTCGTGATAAGTTTTCATTTTGAAACTGTATTTGGTTGTATGCAAAGAACATGTGTTATGTTCCTCGTTTCGGATGATGTATGTGATTGGCTGTATAGAATATGTGTTTGACTTTCTTTATGTTTCTATGTGAAATGGTTTGAGCGTGTTTCTATGGATGAGTGTGAATAGAGATGATAAGTTTGATGTGTTATCGGTATAAAATATAAGATTCGATATATTTCGTTTTGAAATAGCATAGTTTGTATTGGAGTGTGAGATACGTAACTTTTGAAAAGGTGTAAAGTGTGGTGATTTTCAAATACGGACAAAATGGTAATGTACGTACGATCGTTTCCAAATGATCAGAAATAAGGACGGAGAAATTTCGAGGACGAAATTTTTATAAGGAGGGGAGGATGTAATATCCCGAGTTTTTCAGAACAGTGCCGGAAGATTTTCGAATTAAAGTTAAGGAATTGGAATGAGATGGTCATCAAAAATTGGAGTTTCTGTGTTAGAAAATAGATCAGAATATTTTAAAGTGAAGTTTCATCGCGTTGGAAAACGTGTGGTTTCGATAACCAGTTACGCGATTTCTGATTTTATCATTCTACGCGTAAATATTTCTTGTCTCGGCTATAAAGATAGAAAACGAACTCCTATTGAGTTGATTTTTGAACCATCAGACTTGTTTTTTCGAGACGAACAACTCTCATGTTGAACAATTTTCGAAATTTGCATCAGAAGAGCTTCAAAAATGCAAAATTTCTAGAAAGTTCCAGATAGCATTGTGTGAATATGTAGATTTGTCATGGTAAAGTATAAAGGATAATAAAAGTTGGTAAATCTGAACTTGTAACAATCTATTAACTCTGTTAATATGTTGATATGTTTGTCTTGTTTGTTTATAGTAGTATGGTTACTTACTGAGTTTTTAAAAATCACACCAAACCAGTTTTCTAGTTTTGCAGGTTGGCTTACAGATTGGTCAACCACGACAGCTTTGGAAGTCATGCTCGAGACGAGGATCACCCAAGCGGCAGTCACCCTCGCAAGTATTCTGGGAGAAGTTTAAACTTTTATATATATATATATATATATATATATTAGTAAATGTTTTGATTATTCATGATGTGGTGGACACTGAGCCCTTGAGTGTTGATAGATGATGCGGGCGGAGCCCTTAGGTGATGATTTTATTTTGTTGGTTTGGACCCGAGGTCCATTTTGGTATATGATGTTTATTTCAGGTTCATTTTGATGCTGGACTGAGATCCAGGTTGTCCAATTTTAGGATACATCATGCCGGATTATCGGTAGATTTAGAGGCTTATGGAGATGGGTTAATCTTGTCCTCTGCCGGTAGCATCCTGCCTCTGGCAGGGGTGTTACAAAACTTATCATTTGAACTATAGCATACAACACATGACCTCAAGCAGACTCTGTGATCCCAGCCCCGCTCCTCGGGTCAACATATCGAGGTGGATGATATTTGGTCAAACTTCGACTACTTCAACAAGATCGGGGTTCATAAATAGTGACCACCTCGGGTCCGCTTCCACGAATACTCAAACGAGTTTAAAACTAACATTTCTTTTTCAGGTCAGGTCGGGTCGGTATCCCAGCTTCCTTCGTCAACAACAGGTTCTACCATTGGGAGAACTCTTCTATGTAGTGAGGTCAGGCGCCTCTATTTGACATCAGCTTCTCTGAGCCCTTGGACCTCTATCATCCTCTCTTAGCCAAGTACAAACTTCATTCTACCCTTCCTCGATCTTTGAACTTTCTCGAGGTGAAAAACCACCATCAACACATAAATTACAAGCCTGAAACATATTGAATGTTGATTGTTAATGAATGTTTAACGGAGCCCTTTTTTTCCCTGACAGAAGATCTTTCAGAATTTACTATGGAATCATCGCAATGTGCAATGAAAGCTCAATTGATCACCCCTCAGGTACCTGTACAGAGAAATGGAGTATCCAGTTCAATGTGATTTAGGTGAATCCAACGTTTGATTGCTCTCTAGGCTGGCAGGTTATTGAAGCTGCACAAGTAAATAAGTAGCCTATTGCTTGGTTCATGTAATTGGATTGGTTTTCACGGTGTCAGGGATCTACTGATACGAAATCAAGTCTGCGGTGAGCCTGCTGTTGTTTAGGCATATTTTGTACCATATCTTTTTATATAGTGATTGAATAACTCAAGCTGATTCAATGCGTTTGATACAAATCTGTAGACGTTAATTTCATTTATATTGTTGATTCTAGGAGATAATGGATGACATTATTTTCAGTGACATCTGAGCTCACTAAATGAACTTTTCAAAATCAGATTCCATCATCAGTGGAAGATGTCAAAGCTTTCAAGCCCTTAAAAGTTTGTTTGTGTACATTTAGATGGTTCTTTAGTTGTCTCTGCAACTTGATTTTTTGTTTTCTTTTTGTCTTCTGAATTTGTGTTGCTACCTCAAATTTCTTATTTTCAACACGAGATTTAAACAATTCAATTGGATCGCACCCACATTTATTTTGCTAGTTTAATCAGTTGGTTTTCAGCTTGCAATTTGTGAGGAACTATCTATGACACAAAAGGTACAAGTTCCTCAACCTGCAAAAAGCTCAATCCCTCTTGATATCATGCTACTGCATACATGGAAACCACCCTCAAGCAGGGGGGAGTCTGTGTGTGGGCAAAGATGGGCTATAGCATATCCAATTTTATTTATTTATTTATTTTTAATTTATTTACATTAATGTCATTATAATATAATTATAAAAATGCCATTAGATTAACAATAATTCCATTCTAACAATTATTTTTTTATTACGGTTTGTTTTTGATGTAATATCATTACTTTTATAAAATTATTTTTATTTATTTTCACTATTCTTTAAAAAAAAAAAATTGTTGATATTTTAATTTCGCTTATTTCAGTAATTTTTATTTAATTAATTGTGTAATCTGATACTAAAATAGTTCAAATAAATTGTAGAGTTTAGGTTCTTTATAGTTGGTCTTGGATATTATTGTATAAATATATACTATCGAAGTTTTTTATAATTTCTTTAATTTTTACTTTAAATTATTTTGGTTAAGTGTATAACTCATTGCTTTTTTTTTTTCTCATATAAATAAATGAGTTCATTGTCGTTTGAGATTTGACATCACAATTAATTATGTTAGTATATAAGTAGGCAATATATTCAATTAATATCTCATAGTCAACTTTACCTCACAAAAATGAAATTATATCTTCAATTATCTAATTGTATTAAATTATTTATTTAATCTGATGTGTTCTTATATAACAATGAAACTTTTCTTTAGGATTTGTTTAAAATAAATTGACATTAAAATAAACTTTGTATTTTGAAAATAAAAAAATTAATTTAGTCCAACCTAGAAAAAATGTATAGCTTCGCCCCTGCCTGCCCTCAAGTACAAGATTATACGTTCATCGACACACTGTATATACATGGAGTAGCTGGTTTTATGTCCACATCTTTTGTGTACACTACAACACGGACCTACAAATACCTACACATCCCGTCTGCATACGGGGCATGAGCCATGTCGGATTAGCCATTTGTCCACACACACCAAGTGAAAAGTGTGGTGGCAATGGGGCAAGCTCCTTGCAAGTTCTCCTAATACTATATCCTGCAAAGGAACACAATGATTCAAGATAAAATATAATAGCGTCAAAAGATCCAAATAATCGATCCCACATAGTGGAAAAACACTTTGGTTTGGTTATCATGCTGCCAGAACCACTAAACTTCTATCCTACCCCAAATGGTTCAATAGTTGAACAACTAAGCACCAGTTATTAGTATGATGAACAATGACTAATGGACCAAAAATTTCTACCTAAAATTGTTGGACATATAAAAAGAAAACCTGTAAACATATGGAGCAGCAGATACTCTGAGTTGGCTTGAATTCATCCAAGATCACATGACAAGGTAATTTCTTCAGTGACTCTCCAGACAATCCTCTAGATACAGCTCTGCTGTTGACATCATTTACATTGTAGCTCATATTAGAAATTCTTACCTGCCCATTCCACTACAAATCGGTTAACAAACCGAACATTCACAAAAGACATTCGAAATTCCAAAAATACCTTGAGATTTTTAGATGCACATCTAAAAGGCTATAAAATAAAAACACACCTGCCAGTGGTAAGAATGTAACACTGCTGGAGAAAACTGTTCGTCTACGAATCTACCGTGAAGAAGCTCCTCAACAAACTCTGCCTGGATACAAAATTTATTAAATCAGTCTACTACTGAATAAAAAGGAGTAGAGATCTGTAGGATTCGGCCCAACTAATCAGAAATTGTCCGTTTTGGCAACTCAAGGATTAGCCCAGCAATCTCGTCCCTCGCGGTTTTATTAAGCCCACCCAAAAGGCCCCTTATTAATTGAGAGAACCCTTTACTTATTAGTACATCCCAGGATCCCTCCCAAGCAATATGGGATACTACAAGATCCTTACAAACTCTAATGGAAGACTCTACAAGCTATCATTTATCAAATGAATATTGATAGCATGAATTACATAACTGTTTTCTTTGAGAACAAGCATATGTAAACCATGACCCGCTCTCAGTTTAAGTGGTTTTAGCAACAAACAAACAGCTCTGTACCTAAAATAAATCAATATCAATTTAGTAAACTAACCATAGATGAGGAACCCCGAGAACCAGATCGTTCCAAACACCAGTAAGCACGAGAAGCCTCCAAAATCTCAACAGAGAGTACAGCCCCGGAAATTGCACCAAGTCCAGCCCCTCGCAGAACACCACAACCAGAAACTCTGCCAGCTAAAGCACCCGTAATTGCTCCCATGAAAGCTCCAGCTGCAAGTAAATTGACAAACACATATCAACCAGTCATCAAAATACAAATTCAACCCACTAAGAAAACTAATCTCCCTTTCTTATTTTCATTAAACTATTTTGTAAAACATAGTAAACCGGTACTTCATGATCCTGAAAATTCATCAAAGCTTTAAAGAGTAACCAAAATCCAATCTTGGCATTACAGACATAGTTAAAATGAATCATCATCATCTGGGTCAGAGAAAAAATATTTAATTTTAACTTTTTAAAACTTCGTACCACAAATAAATTTAAACATAAAGTAAATTAGGATGCCAATAGCAATAAGAACGTACCAAGAGCGAAAAGACCAGTGAGGGTGCCAGAAATGGCGCCGGCGATGAATTTGGGAATAGAGTGGAAAAGATCGGGGTCTTCGAATTCTAAATCATCCATGCTGCCGCAAGAAGAAGTGAGGGATCACGTGCATAAAGAGATGAAATTTGAAAATAGCAAGCTGGTTTTTTTTTTTTGAATATTCGGGGGATTCAATTGCAAGGGGAAAGAGAACCAAGGGCACCTAGATTTTGGAGCACTTGGGTTTTTGAAACTTGAAAGCCTGATATTTTTTTAGGCTTGATTTTTTAACAACATAGCTACCCTACCGACCTGGCAATGAAAGCTGCAGTGCTTTCTGGAGTGCTTTCTGGGTAAACTTATCTGTATACATGTCGATGTTTTCTAAAATCATTCTAAATGTATTTATATCAAATGTGTTCTGTTGTTTGTTTCAAAAAAAAGTGTTTTGTTCAAATTATTATTTGAAGAAGTGCTTCTAATACGGTTGAATGATCTAAACACAACTTTATGATTAAGATTGATCAGTTGCCAATTCTGGTGAAAGTTGCAGCGGTTTATGCGTTTATGGAGCTGTGGCTTGTGCGGTGACAGAATAGCCATTTTTTTCGATGTTGACATTGTTTGGATTGAAAGAAACCTAAATGATCGGTTGATTTGTTTTTTTTTTTGGAAATGTTGGAAATTCTGTCGTCAAACCACCCAACTGTAAGCGCTATTGAACTCATAAAGGATTTTGATAATACAACGTTAGCGACTTCAATGCACATTCATTAGTATTACAAAATGATGTCGAAGCAAAATGGATGTAAAGATGGAGCTAAATGAAGAAATCAAGTGAAGTCATATAACTTAGGGTTCTCAATATAAGTGAGTTGATAATTCAAGTATTCTAAGCTCATAAGACTCATACACATTCATAAAATACATTTGGGTCATGTGCATAATGTTTTATTCTTCAAAACCTAAGTTTCTGCAATGTGACCGGCACACCGGCCCTTTAACCGGCATATTGATGTCTCTGTTCTGCTTTGGGCAGTTTTGCATGCTCTCTGAAACCGCGCTACTCCATACCGATCTATCATACCGTTCGGTCTAGAGTTTGCATAACTACTGGAACCGGTCCAGTCCATACCAGTCTCTATACCGGCCAGTAATCCAGTAGGTCATGCGCGTAAATGCTCAATGTTCATAGTTTGAATATAGCCGTTTGAATTTTGTAGGACCGACATATCGGCCACTGTAAAACCGACATATCGGTCTTATGAATCATACACTTTCTTGATAATAAAAGTTCACTACATACATTTTCATATCATTTAGAATGTTTGGATTTACATAGGTTAGTAACTCACACCTTTAATTTTCTTTATCTTTTATGAGTACCCAAGTTTAGTTGTAAACCTTCTTCTATATCAAACACTTATGATTGTGAAATCCCTTATTGAGTGAGAATACTCAAATTGATGATTTTGTGTAAAGGTTTAAAAGTGAACCTAGGGACAAAATTCTTATTGTTGTTGTGTAAATGTTTGGGGTGAAACTAGAAACAAAACTCTTGGCTTGTAAATGAGCCATGGAAAACTCCTGGTATAAAGTGTGGAATCATATTTACATAGTGGAAAGCTTCAAGCGTGGTTTGGAGGAGTAGACATTGGCATTATTGGTCGAACCACTATAAATCTTAGTGTTATTTTCTTTATCCATAAACTCTTTTAATTATTACAAGTTTGTTTATATTTCCATATTGTTTAGTAACTTGCATTTGGTAATAGATTGTATTTGAGAAAATTACACACTAAGCTTAGTTGGTAAAGCTACTAACTAAGTGGCTTAAAATTGTAAAGAATTTTTAATTCCGTATTATTTTTTTAAGTACCCAATTCACTTTCTCTTGGGTATAGTTTCTATTATTTGAGTACTTGTATGCAATTTCATTTGGTATCAGAGTAAGGTGTTCTCAACAAATACTTAATCATCCGAGAATATAATTTTGGTGCGGTTGTGAAACCCCTAGAGTCTAATCGGTGCCCCACGCAGCAGAAGTTGGTCTAACCCAAGGATATCAGAGATATGTGTATTTTATAATATTTTAAAAAATATTTTAATGAAAACTAAATTTTGATACGAGTCCGTAGGAAAAAACGGGGACCAAATCGGAGTCCGAAAACTCCGGAACGGAGAAAATGAAGTTTTAGTGTTCATCAGCTCTCGGTGTCGTGACGCGGAGTATTGGGAGTCGCGATGTCCAAATCTACGAGAGCAATGTGCGAGAGCTCAACATCTAAGAGTTGCGACGCATAAGGGTGAGAGTCGCGACGCCTGAATGTCTAAATGCCTAAAGACATTTTTTTCTTCTTATCGGACTTATTTCACAAAGATGTGCCAGTCCAATTGAATAAATGCATTTGCATTTGATGCTAAGCTAACTGAATGGAGGCTGGTTGGGTGATTTTACAGCATCAGCTGGCACTTGAAAGGCCAAAACTTCCTTTACAATAATACGCCGATTCAACACACTCGAGACCTGGTTTCAGACATGAATAGCATGACAGGAAACACCAATCGAGTAGACAATATTTGCGTTGAGCATAAAGCATCTTCTTGCTAGGAATGTGAGATAATACGTTCTTCCCGCTTGACGACCAGACGTTCTGTTAGGTTAGGGAAACCCACAACTTATAAACTAGTCAAATATCCTCCTTGCTAGTAATGTGGGATATTATTTTATTTCCCTTGAGGACCTGTCGTTTTGCTATGTTTAGAAAAACTTATTGCTTATAAATTAGTTTAAGATTCTCCTCACTAGCAATATAAGATATTACATTGTTCTCCCTAATGGACCTTCCATTCTCTTGTGAGGGCACACGTAAACCTAACAGAATGAAATCATATTATAAATATATCCATCTACATATCTAATCACAACTCGGCTTTGATGCCAATCGTAGCAACCTAGGTCCATCAACAGAGTACATATATATTATCTGATTTGGGCATACAACATGTATCAGTTTTATTATTGGACTTCATAACCCAAAATCTGTTACTTTAAGGAAATCCATGACTTAAATTATCAGATCTAATGTCTGAGAAAAGCTTACTAGCTTCAAAAATCCGCCCAATAAAACACAATGCTTGAATATATAAATGATGAGATGCCACAAAGAAATGTTGTATCATGGACGACCATGATCTCAGGGTGTGCTGAGAATGGTAAGTATAAGCAAGCTTTGTCTTTTCTTTGATATGATGATAAGAGCCCGTATGGGATTGGATCAAGTTACATTGGTGGCAGCGTTATCAACTTGTGCTGAATTAGGGGATTTGAAGTTGGGTAAGTGGATACACTCGAGTGTTGAAGATATGTTTTCTATTAAAAGAGAGCCGGTTTTAGTGTCTCTGAACAATGAAATTATTCAAGGTTTGTGTTTTTCTCAGCCTGCTAAAAGGTGGTAGGATATAGTTGTTGTGCGACAGAAGATGATTGAGGTGGATATGAGAAAGCCTCCCAGGGTCCAAGTTGGGTCCAAATTAATTACATCATTCATTCAAATTAGGATAAAAAATTACTGAACTGAGTTTGTAATGAGTATTAGATCAATATGTCGAAAATAAGTGGGACACAAACTCAACTCATCACTAAATCATGTTTGATGAGCAGCTAAAATATACATATTTCCCGCCCCTTCATCTTAATATTTTATGGCCGATATCAAGCCTTATGAGCGAATTGATATCTTTTGGGTGTATTTTACAAGTCGAAACAATATCACAGCTAAACGGAGTCAACGAGAGATGAAAAGGGAAAAATATGGACCAAATTGGGCCAAATTTAAGAGGCAAAACACATGTCCCGATACCTAAAGTGCGTCACGACGTGCGGCAGAAGAAAAACGAGGTAGATACCACTTAATGGTGGTGTGTCGCGACAAGCCAATCATTACATGCAACGTCACTACGCGCTTGAGGCTTATGAGTGAAATGATGTGTTTTGGATGCGTTTTACATGTGGAAATAATATCACGACTAAACGGAGTCAACAAAGGATGAAAACGGTAAAATATGGAGCAAATTGGGCCAAATTTCAGAGGAAAAACTCATGTCCCAATGCCAAAAGCGTGTCGCGACGCGCAGCAAAAGAAAAATAAGACAGAGACCAAATAACAGTGGCACGTTGCGACGCACCGATCATTGTCGTGCATCGCGACACAGAGAATTCGACTTAGTCATCCGGTACTCGATTGTTGATCAAGAAATACCCATGAAGACCTCATATATAAGAACAAGTTTATCCCAAGACCTAGAAGGAAGCCTCATAACATATTTTAGAGTCTCAAGTGCATAGAAGAAAACCTGGAGCAAGACAATGACGAGTGCTTCAACTGGTGCTGGAGTTTGAAGGTAAAGGTTGCAACGGTAGTTTTTTCTTCTCTTTACTCTCTAGTTTATCTTTTATGAATCCTTGTTTTGTATCTATAATGATTAGAATATTTGTATTGATTATCATGAGTAGCTAAATCATTATTCTAGGGTTGTAATGGATCCCAAACATGGTATTTAATTGAATTGCATCTTTTAATTGTTTTGCGGTTTGTTATTGATTATTTATCATTCTCTGTGCTTTGATGCTTATTTTATTTGTTTGGCCATCAATAGAATAGTCATGGTAAATCCTTAGGAACTCGACGGAGGGAATTTAGGTTAGACGTGAGAATAATAACGTGTGATTTATTCGTTGAATATATTTCCTTTCAGGATAGATATATACCTGCAGGGTATACGTAAACAAGATTAGAACTTGACCTTAATGAATTCGATTTAATTTGATTAACATAGACATATAATTAATTAATTTATTATGAATATATTTATATGACCATTGAAAGAGGCTTGTTAATAATGTAATATTCTGGTTTAATAATTAGTAACGACAAACCAACTGAATGGAAAATGCTTGGACTCATTGCGTGCATGTTTAGGTGAAGTTATGACCCTAGGTTCTTCTATCTATAAAGTTTTCCCAACGTGTGTTATTTGTTCTTCATTTACTCTCCACTTAAATCATTAAATCAACTCTTTTTCTCAATAATTTAGTTTAAGTTAAGTAGGTTAGTCTTGGTATTAATAAGATAAATAATAAGTCCATGTGGGTACCGAAGGGGTTTTATGGCGGAAATCCAGTAATGCAGCATAATAGTGGAAAATCAAAATTTTCCGATTTCAAAATTTTTCTCGGATCAATTAAATAAACTTATTTATTTAATTATCCAATTATAAAATTCTGAAAAAATTACCCAAGAAATCAAATTTCTTGGTAATTACCGAATTGCCCAAAAAATAAGCAAATTGCCATGAGCACCCCATTTTTCCAATTAATTGCAATTTGGTCCCTTTTGTTCAAAACATGCCAAGATCAAATCCAATCAACCAAAAAATTTACATGCATCATATACACTTCATAATACATCACATATATGAAAAGCCCCAAATTTGGAGTGGGTTAAGAACCCTAATTTTTCAATTTCATCAAATTGTCCAATTTAACCAAATCTCTAAAATCCAACAATTTAATCCATTCAATACTTCACCAAACTAGCCTCACCACTTTGAAATAACTCTAGAACAATTCTAGGTCACCAATGAGTGGCTTACCAACTCTAGAATGGCAACTTGATTTTTAAAGAATCAAAAGTAAGCCATTAAAACCATTTTAAGCTTACTTACATGCATCAATCTTTCATCCAAGTTCACAAACAAATAAACACAAACTATAAGAAAAGAGAGAACATCCAAGCAACACAAAATGATGCCAAGCATGTTAGAAACAATTTCCATGTTGAAGACTTAAAGGAAATACTTACAAAAACCAAGACTTTTCCTTTGAACCTTCAAGCTTTTCTCTCAACTTCCTTTTGTTTATTTTTGTGTATTGTGAACTTATGAAACCCTAAAATGAAACAAAATAATTTATATCTCAAACATTTAGCCTTGGCCGAATTTGGGCACAATAAAATATCTAGATATTTTCATTTGTTTCATTTAAATTCAACTTGTCAACTTGCATTTGTAAATCATTACACTTTAATGAATTATTCAACCAAGTCAACAATTGCAACTAAATCATTAAAATAAATATCATAACTTAGGATATTTCTATTTTTAATTAATGTAATTATTTAACAATTAAATAATTAAATAATTATTTAAATATAAATATATTAAATATATGTATTATATTTACATTAAATATCAAATACATATATATTTATGATATAGTCAAATATCTCAATTTGACAATTAATTAATGTGTATTTGATAAAATCTAACATTAAATGCAAATACACAAAAATTAGGAAATGACTATTGGGTCCATGCACATGTGTTTTTCGTTTAACCTTTAAACGACTTATAAATAATCAATATTATTTATAAATGTTGCCCGAGTGCTCTACAAGTATATTTCATTAGTGAGACTCTCTAGATTCGGGCATATCCGTCACAAAATCCAATTTCGTGTCCATAATTTACCCACCCGTAAATTATGACGACCACGGATAATCTCGCTGAATCATATAGGTCGAGGTCATGGAAAATGTATAATTCCTCCGTCACAAGTATCTGGATATATCCCAGAGATATAGATGTAAACGTCAAATCTTTATAGGAATTATCTCGTCGACGTCTCTATAGCAATCTCAAAAAGAACATTTAGAACTGACTTCTAAAATGTACCACGGGCCCATGGTTTTTATCTGATTGCTAATCATATATGGACTACCTATGCTCTGTGCAAAGAACTGACGGATCCTATCTCGATACACACAGGACACCCTGAGGATCTATCTACACCTAACAAATAGGCGGAGGTCTGATCTTAATAGATCGGTGATGTGACTGCCATCTAAGTGTAGAAGATGTCTCATGTGCCCACAGTGGCATCTCAAGTCGAAGAATCACAAATACTACTCAACCCGAGAAGATTCTTATTGACATTGGTGTATCATCCATTAAGAATATTCGGTGAGTCGTTCAGTGTTTATCTGCTATAAACACTTACACGTCTATACGAGTCTCCAAGACTCATGGTTCATTGAGAAACCATTGGAATCATATATTCCAGTATATGACATGTACCAGTCTTAACGGGTTTACTTTACTGACCAAGTAGTGTAAACCTTGACCAAGAACTGTCTGAGAATGACAACGTCATGATACAACTCAATGTCAGTTGTGATCCTTTTGCAACAGTTTCATGACTAATCATCCTAAGGTCTATTACGTCTTTACCATATCAAAAGATATATTATATTATAGAAACTGCTTGTATTATTCATAATAAAACGTTTTACATAACTATTTTTAAGGAAATACAAATGGGAATTGGTGCTCTGTGCACCAACCCCAACAGGTACGATATCCGACTTTTATCATCGTATTACTTGAGCGATACGTGTGCTTACATGATAGATTTATAAAATCATGATCAAGTATTTGACGCCATTTTCGACGACTTTATTTATTTTTCGTTATTAATATTAGGGAAATATTTTTTTTGCTTAGCTAAACACCCCTCATTTTTCTTTTTCTTTTTGTTTGTTTTGATTTCAGGAGTCATGAACGACAATCAGCCTGAACGACTGCCAGTAGTAATGTCTATCCTAATTCGAGACCAGACGCTACCGATCATTGATGGACTTATATCTTGTATCGTCCTACCACCCCTTCAGGTTAACGAGTAAGACATCCAGACTTGTATTTAAATGATATAGCAATTAGTGAAGTTTGGGGGTGGCTTGAATAAAGATCCAAATGAACACGTGCATAATTTCATAGAAATTTGTAGCACTTTCGACTTCAATAGAGAGGCAGAATAAGCGGTGCGCCTGCGAGTTTTCTCATATTCATTGAAAGACATGGCTAAAGGATGTCTGCAGTCACTGCCAATAGGATCGATCACTATATGGACAGACTTAGCCACCAAGTTCCTCACAAAGTATTTTCCTCCCGCCAAAATAACAAGGTTGTGTAATGACATCACGTCATTCACACAATATGATTCAGAGTCCTTATATGAGGCTTGAGAGAGATATAAAGACTTGTTGTGCAAGTGTGACATTGCGAAATAGGTACAAGTCCAGACCTTCTACAATGGGCTTAATAGAATGATTAAGACTACAATAGATGCAGCGGCTGAAGGTGCTAATGACTAAATATGAGAATGTCGGATGGGATCTATTAAAAGAAATGGCGAATAACAACTCCATATGCCCAACTGAAAGAAGTATTCAACATCAAGCGGCAAAAGTCCACGGGTTAGAGCTAAACATAGACGTGAATGCCAAGCTAGACCAAATCTGTATGTGTCTAGAGATCCTCAATAAGCAGGCTGTAAACAATTTTGGAGCTACAAGTGTAGGATATGGGGAAATACAGAATGGAGAGTCATACACTCCATATGGCGAGTCTGATAAGTATATTAACAACTACAACAAACAAGGCCACTTCTCATACATAGAGAGCTACTACCTTAGGTGGCAAAACAATCAAGGGTACGAGCGGAAAATAGAATTAAAGGAACTACTAGCAGACTGTTGGAATTGGTACTTGAAGTGCCAATTCGAATAATGTATTGTACATTATAATTTATTATTTATTAATAAAATAACTACATTTTCATTTGAAATCTTGATAATGGTAATTATTATGTCATAATTTATATTAATGAGATGTATAAATATGCTGAGAATGACATCGACCTTAGAATAGTCATGTAGAATTACTGGACACTAGGTGGTTTGACATTGAGATAGTATTACTATTATAAACTATTCTTAGAGTAAATATTCCTAGACTTTGGTTTTGGAATACGATCGAATTCTTATAACCTAGGAGACTAGCACATATCGTATATTGGAATTGGAGTTCCAATGGTTTAACTCGATGTACCATGAGTAAGGGAAGCTCGTATAGACATGTGGTTATTCATTGAAGCGAATACTGAATGACTCATAGTTGATTTCTAATAGTTGGAAGTACACACGACCGTCAATAGGAATCTCCTCGAGTTGAGTAGCATATGTGATCCTTTAAGTTATGATAACATCGATTTTATGTCTGATCCTCCACACTTTCATTCCATGTATGTCAGAGACCTTTCATGGTCTGGCCGATAGATGTTCGTTGGGTGTGAACTGATGCACTCGTTAATCAAGTGCGTATCAAGATAGGATCTGTCGACCCGTATGTGTACTATAACAGGTTTAAGTATCCATGTGAGTAAGTCATGATTCTTAAGACTTTGGCCAAAGCGGATCACCTTGGGTGGATCGCATATATCAGAAATAGTGTTCTGATTAGTTGTAAAGAATCGTGGACATGTCGATAATATGATATATGCACCTCTGAAATTTGACGGTGTAATATATGTTTCCTAAACACAACTAAGATAGCCTACGATGAAGTGATTACTAAATATATGTGATGACCTCGACTTGTATAGTTCATAAAGTTCGTTCATGCTATTCGTGAATTTGGAGGTGGCCGAATTACGTATATATAAGTTAGGCTTATATGAAGAACGTGTATGGACTTAGAGAGTTCCACAATATGAAGTGTACTAGGGTAGCCGATAATGTTTGATAATAAATATTATTTGATATTATAATTATCAATGAAAATAATTAATTGTTATTGAATAACATTAATTATTTACTTTGACCCAATTAGATTAATTGATTAATCCAAACTCACACGTGGGCTTTGTTGTAATTTCATAAATATCTCTACCATTGGAGGATATTTTGGTAATTACAAAATATATAATAATAGGTGTATTTGGCTTGATTTAATTGGATTAAATCAATATGATAGATAATAAACTAATCAATTGGTTAAACTTTGTCAAGATTTAATAAGATTAAATCAAAATGATAGATAATGAACTAATCAATTGGTTAAATTTTATTTAGATTTAATTGGATTAAATCAAAGTGTAGACAAATGTGATTAGTCACACCTAATTATGCATATTTGGATAAATTGGATTAAGTCCACCTAAAAATTGATTAAAACTTTTATTAATAAAAAATTGCATAAGCTTTACTATAAAAGGCAAGCTTGAGCAAGTTTTTAAGCAAGCAAGCATAAGGCAAAGTATAAGAAAAATTAGCCTAAAGAAGTGTTTAGATAAATTTTGGAAGTTCTCTACATTTTTCAACAAGGAGAAGAAGATTAGATCTTTGGTTAAACTTACTAGGTAAGTTTGATCCTCTGTAACAATCTATGTTTTTGTATTTGATACATAATAATATAGCTTGAAGTTGAAATTAGGCTAACGAATTGTGTATGGATACTTTGGAAGCATAAACACAATATGCTTGTGATTGTGTCAAAATGTTCATGTTGGACATGGAACATAAAATTAGAGTTTGTAACTCTAGATGATAGCTTGGAGCTATGGCTACAATTCTAGATTCACTTGACCACCTTTGAGTGACATAGAATTGTTCAAGAGTTACTTAATTGTGGGATTATAATTTGGTTTGTGTTTTGGAATCAAAATTTACGCATGTGCGTATTTAGAATTAATTTATGTTTTTGTAAAAATATTTGATATTTTGAAAAATATGATTTTGTTCTATAACATCTGTTGATGTTGAAAATTATTTTGGGTGTTTAGAAGTGTTTAGGGAATGATAGAAATATGTTGGGTTAAATAAACCAAATATTAGATCTCATTCTAACTCTCAGGAATAAGAGCTGATACTTAAAGAAAACAAATAAAATAAAAAATATTCAGAATTATGTGAACAGTGCGCGCGTACACTGTTCACGCAAACAATGGCACGTGCACTGTTCACGCGCACTATAGCGTGCACTCGTGCTGAAATTTATTTACTTTCATTTTGAGCTTCCAGACTCCGATCCGGCCCCAGTTTTTTATATGCACTCGTAATGAAATATAGTATTCCATTAAATTATTTGAAAATACATCCATACTTGATATCCATAGGTTAGACCCATTTTCACTACATTATTGTGAAGGTATAAGTTATCGAAACTTAGGTCACTCTGGTAAAATATTAGATGTAGTGTGATGAGTTGACGTAGTCACCCAATACTGTCATTATTGTGAGGGTGTACACGAAGCTCATTAGTGCAAATTGACAAGTATACACCTAGAACATGTCTTAATCTAGTACTGTCATTATTGTGAGGATAAGAAATGATTCAAGATCAAACTTAGGAGTCATATGAATGTGATTGACATTTGAGGTCTACCTACTGAATTTATGAAGGCCAAAACCGTCATTATTGTGAGGCTGGAGTAAATGTCATAGGATTTACTTCCCGCTATGAAATTTGATTGCCAAATTTCTATTTTTCCGTTAAGGAAGATTACGAAATTACGTAAAGTAGTAAGAGACCCTAATAAATTTAAAATTCATAATGATATTAGTGTTTTTATATTGAAATGAAAATGTTTTGCTAATGTTTGATTGTTGTCTTGAAGAAGGCTGCCGCAAATCTATTAACACGGATTTTAGATACCAATAAACTAAAAGGAGTCTCGAACTACTTAGAGTAGGAAATGAACATATGTCTTGTCTTGGAATCAGAACGATTGAGGTATGTTACACTCAATCCAATGTCTATCGAAATTGTTCTTGATTTGCATAGACAGTACATAAATGTATCAAATTCTTAGAGCATTATAAGAACACTCGAGGAGTTGTTCGAAGCGAATCAAGAAATTGAGATATATCAGAGGTTTAAGGAATTGTTTCATGCTACGCTCAAGGATAAAAAAGTGGTTAGCATTCATGTTTTGAACATGATTTACCAGATCCGATATTTGGAGTGACATGACATTATGATAGATGAAAGGCTAGGCCAAAATATGATTATGTCTTCTTTACCCAGTACAATTGTTGGCTTTATGATGCATTCGATGTAAGCCACATATGAAGAGCTTCACAACATATTACGGTCGACGGAACATGATTTGAAGAAAGGGAATCTCACTTTGTACCTCCATAGTAGAGCAAGCTCTTCAAAGACTTCTAGGAAGTCTAAGAAGATTAAAATGGGAAATAAGAAAAAAGACTCCAAGAAACAAACTACAAGACCATGTGTAGCCCGTGATGCATGTCTACATTGTCAGAAGTCTGAACACTAGAAACGTGATTGTCTTGAGCTGAAATGAAAAGCAAGAATCCCAGGTAAGCTTTGTATTTTTTTTCTATTATTGACATCTCATTAGCTTTAAATATAAATAGTGGTTGGGTGTTAGACATCGGTAGTCCCATTCATAGTTGCAACTCCATGGAAGCTATGAGAGTTAAAAGAAGGCTGAACAAAAGGGAGATCCAGCTTAGAGTTGGCAATGGCGAGACATTGGATGTCAAGGCCATAAGAATAGTTGTTCTAAATATCTCTAATTGATGTAAATTAATTTTACATAACTGTTATTATGTATCATCTCTTATCAAACAAATAATATCATTACCGATATTGGATAAAGAGAGATATAAAATAAATATTAAAGATAGTGATTTATGTTTATATGATAAATATAATTATTTGATATGTGAATGTTCTTTATCTAACGGTCATTACGTTTTGGAAACATATCGATATGTATTTAATATAAAGGAAAATACATGTAAAATATCTTAATTAAATAATACTGAATTATGACATAAGAGATTGGGCCATAAAAATTAGTTAAGGATGGTTTGATTGAAGATCTTACCTTAGATCCTTATCCGATTTATGAGTCATGTATTCAAGAGAAAATAACAGAGACCCCATTTCTTGGTGTTGGATACCGTGCTGAAGATTTATTGGAACTAATACACAGTGATGTGTGTGGTCCATTAAATCATGCCACTCAGAATGGTTCAACTTACTTAATGACTTTCACTGATGATAAGTCAAGATATGGATATGTCTATTTGATGAGACATAA
>SKCR01026623.1:0-153915 GCA_019454045.1 Zanthoxylum bungeanum | reverse complement strand
TAAATGCTAATTTCACTTTTATCATATACTTTGAACCAAATATCTAGGTCAGACTCATATGCACTTAAAAAAATAATTATGTAGCAGTTAGATAACAAGGAATTGACAAAGTGACTAGTTGAAATAATAGGTGGTTGATGAATGACAGTTTGCCTGGATATTTATTTCTGTCTACATCTATTTATAATGTGCGGTATGATGATTAAAAAAATTTGAATAAAAAAAATTTGTATATCAATAAAAAAGTTCTTACATAGTAATTGGGCGTCTTCCCTCAGTAAGCAGTGACTGTTCACGTCAAATGGTAGAGCTTTTAACATATGATATCTATGTAATTAAGTCCTTAGGGGTGTTTTAACACCTAGTTCCCTAAAGCCAACTAGTTTGGGAGTCACTGGCCTAACGCTGGCTACAGGAATTAAAGATGTTAAAAAAAAAATTTCACATACCTCACTTTGCGCAGATTGTAGTAGACAAAATAATTTTAGATAGTCAGGTTGGTTTGACCCATTAACTACTAAGAATTGCGACAAACTCACCTAGTTAATAACTTAGAATTAAAGTTGTTTGTAGAGCTATTCACACACACACTCAGAGTCTTATTTAGATACTTTGTTCAAAGGAAATGATTTTAGTTGTAGTATGCATTTTGAAGGTTCATTTAACTTTGTTGCTAGACATTCTCTAAGGACATTGTATATATATCTATTATTTGTTTTTTTTGTCTTTTTGCTTTTGTGTGTATTTCATTGACGTTTGTGAGTATCGTCACTGTAAGCCCTCACGAGAGTATAACTCGTCCACTAGGGACACCTAGGAGTTTAAAGGCTTGTTGCAAAAGTTAAATGCAACTGTGATCCCTACGAAAGTGGCTTAGTTTAATTTAGTTTCAATTGTTTATTTTATTTTGTTGTTTTGCTCGAGGACTAGCAAAATGTTATGTTTGGGGGTGCGATGAGCATAAAATATATCACTATTTTTCGTCCCTTTAACCTAATATTTTGTATGGTTTCTCGATTTTTATGAATGTTTTGATGTGTTTTGTGTTATTTTACAGATAAATAAAGATTTGGGACTGAATGGAATCAAATAGGGGCTAAAATAGAAAAAAACAGACAAAAAAGGAAAAATTGTCATTTACGCGTCGCGACTCGTAAACCTTCAACATCGCGAAAACTAATATGCGCTGGCCACGTGTCAACATTAGAGAAAGCATGCTATCATACGTACTTGCTAACATGCGCCGACTACGTGTCAACATCATAGCAATCTTGCTATCACACGCCGGACACGTGTCATCATCCCATCGGGCCACATAACTCATCATCACCACATCACCACTTGCATCATCATGACATCAGCATAATAATTCACACTGCCGACACGCGTAATTACTTATGTCAGCACGACATCAGTGTTGCGACGAGCAAGCTTTCACTCGTCGCGATGCCGAGCTAATAATTCAACTGCCGATGAAAACGCGTACACGTGTCAACATCTCACGAAGCTGCGTACTAGTGTCAATCATCAACGGCGCGTCGCGACGCCCAGACCAAAATTTTGCCTATAAATTGAATCTAATTTCATTTAGAATTTTCATACTTTCCTTAAGGTTCTAATAAGGATCTAAGGATTGTATCTTGTTTGTTTAATTTTTTGTAATTTAAATTATACATTTTTATTTTTTAATAGTAGTAGTTTATTTACTTTTTATTTCTTTTATGTTTAGTTGTTAATTTTCTGCTTGGGAAGGGTGAAGCTTTTATTATTATAATTTTGATTAATCTCCCTTAAATTATAATCTATAAATTATCTTAAAACCTGACTTAATTGAATACCGACTTTATGGTTGGTTGGACTTAATTAAATTGATTTTAACCTAACTAAATTGGATACCGCCTTTATGGTCGGTTGGAATTAATTACTACTTGACTTAATCAGGGTACCGCCTATATGGTCGATTAATAATGAAATGCAAATTTATATATTATAATAAGGGAGATTTCTAAATTAGAAATAGTAAAGGTGGATCCCCTAAGCCCAATATTTTTTATTTTTATTCTAGGGAAGTGGTGAAGCACAATATTCACTTGCTTAATAATTGATTTAATTATATTATGTTTAATGATTTAATTTGTTTATTGAATCCTAAGCTTAATACTTCTTATTGCCTGATCACCAATTAGATTGATATGGTAAACTTAAAATGAACTTGATAAAGAGATTTTAGGTTTCAGGCTTAGATTCAATAGTTCACGATCTCACTTTGGGGTAAAAGACTCTTAAGTAGATTTCCTTCCAGGATAGACATATACCTGTCATGCGGGGGTAGCCACAATTGGAACTTGGACTTAATGAATTCAGGTAACTTGGTTAACATAGACATATGATTAATCGGGTTATTCTGGGTATTTGCATCTGACCATCCGAAGAGGCTTTTTCATATCTTCGTGTTCTAGGTTAGCAAACTGATTTATTACACATATATAAGAAAATCAATTCATCATTAGAATAATATTTTGTGGAATCACAACCCTAGATATTTGTTTCTTTTGTTTATTTTCCTTAGTATTTTCTTTGGTGTATTTATTTATTTAGCAAATCCACATTTAACCAAACAATCAAGCAATCATTCCCTTCTCATCCTAATTAGATACTTGTAAATAAATAGAATCAATAATTAATAACAACAATAGAATTAAGTCCTCGTGGTATCGATATTTTTATACTACTTAAGCAATATGTGCGCTAGCATTACGTGTGTGATTTCACTGATCAGTCATCCAGCTCGTACTTTGTCTTGTCTAGATCGTCTTTGTCCATGGTCAACCTTGGTCTTATCATGTTCCACCTCGACCATGGCTCATTTTTCCTGCAGCAAATTCAGCTTAGTGGTCCTTGAAGCATCCATAATTTGGGCCTCATCATTTTCACTTTTTGTAACATGGATGGCCCGAATAAGGGATTCATTCTTGGCCTTGGCCTTATCCAGTTTTTTTTTTTTTTTTTTTTTTTTGCTTTTACTCCTTTTGGGTCAGCTTACGCTAGAGCCTCTGGGCCTAACCACCCTCTACAATAGTGCTAGTAAGCACGTCCATGTTGTGTGGCCAATAAGTATGTTAATTGAGCATACAAAAGATCAAGTTAGCTCCTAAAAAATGTTACAAATAAACGATCTAAGTTACGAGTAATTACCTTCACTTGAAGCCGGCCCATTTTTAGATGACCTTATTGGGAGAGATGTGATAAATAATGCAGGCCCGCTTAAAAGTCACTTGATGGGCCACGTAGTTGAAAGTTGATACGAGGTGGCCCATGTTCCCCCAGTGTTTTAAGAGAGATTGTCCACCCCTAAGATATCGGTCAAGGATTTTTGAGGGACGGGGTCTGTGAAGGCCTTCCCACGAGATAAGATGGTTTTCCTCAGAGAGACCCCATATAGGCTTTTATCGGATGCCTCACCGTCAATCTCATAGGCACTTTATTTTTGGTACTTTGGGGGTGGAGATTGTGTTTTGGTAGTTTGGGCAAGATTTGGGGAATTTCTAAGGGGTGGTGGTATTTTACGGTTTGGGTTGGTGTTTGAGTTGGCCTTGATATGTTTTGCTTGTATTATGGAGGTATCAGAGTAGTGAGTCGGGGTCGAGTAGAACTCGACCCGCCCTGTGCTAAGCGCTTACCCACCTTTATAACCGGTAATGAGCTGCTAGTTCCCAACATATGTGGATGAATAGTACCAACCTTTATGCTCTTTAGGGTTGGCATTCAACTGGTAAAGCCTACTTAGTTCCTCAACTGATGGCTCGCCCAAGTCTGTGCAACTCCTAATCATGTTGAGCACCCTGTATCTATTCAAATTCAGTTGACATGAGGCCAAGTT
The DNA here is from genome assembly GCA_019454045.1 of Zanthoxylum bungeanum. NCBI lineage: Eukaryota > Viridiplantae > Streptophyta > Magnoliopsida > Sapindales > Rutaceae > Zanthoxylum > Zanthoxylum bungeanum. The sequence continues at coordinate 150,035 of SKCR01026623.1, read as the reverse complement.
CATTACTGCTAGCATCTTGGCATTGTACCATTGGATAGGCAGACGCAAACCCATATCAATCAAGGCTGTGTAGAAAGATGCTTGACCGCCACTTGGTTGGCTTGCCTGATCACCCTCTTGAGGAACATCAAAGCTGATCCCTTGAAAAATTCCGAACCTATTTCTCAGCTGGTCAAGCTCAGCCCTGGCAATTACAGAAGGCCAGTCCATGTCCAAGCCTTCAAAATCATCATTGGAGGCTGCATTGGGTCATGGCGTGGATTCCTCATGAAGTAGGACAATTTTTTTCTTCTGAGGGGGTTAATATAGGATCATGGTCAGTGGGTGTTGGCGATCCTGAGATTTTAACATCGATCGGGTCAGCAGGGTGTGATGCAGGGGCTTCAAATTCTAAAGTTCGTAGAAAATGATTACTTGATGAGGAAGGTTAGTTAAGTTGACTAAGCCAATTATTGGACTATTATATGGGCCTAAAGTCAACTTAGGCCTATAATCTACCTAGGGTTTATTTTATCATCCCAACCAAGTAGTTAGCCCTAAAAAAAGCTCTAAATACCCTAGCAATGGTGAAATGATAAGTTGTTAATAAAGCGAGTGTACCACAAAGAAAGAAGTCTGGCCCAACCTATTCATGTGAATCTAAGTCCATGAACCCAAAAGTATTGGGGTTGGTGCTCAGGGCGCCAATTCCCGGTTGTATTTCCTTGTAAATACTATTGTAAACGTTTTATTATGAATAAAATGAGCAGTTTCTATAATATAATTTATCTTCTTATATGGTAAAGACGAAATTGACCTTAGAATGATTAGTCATGATGCTGTTGTAAAAGCGTCGCAACTGACATTGAGTTGTATCATGACGTTGTCATTCTCAGACAGTTCCTGGTCAAGATTTACACTACTTGGTCAGTAAAGTAAACCCGTTGAGAAAGGTACATGTCGTATACTGGAATATATGATTCCAATGGTTTCTCAATGAACCATGAGTCTTGGAGACTCATATAGACGTGTAGGTGTTTATAGTGGATAAACACTGATTGACTCACCGATGATTCTTAATGGATGGTACACGACGTCAATAAGAATCTTCTCGGGTTGAGTAGCATTTGTGATTCTTCGACTTGAGATACCATTGTAGGCACTTAAGACATCTTCCACACTTAGATAGTAGTCATGTCACCAATCTATTCAGATCAGACCTCTGCATGTTCGTTGGGTGTTGATATATCCTCAGGGTGTCTTGTGTGTGTCGAGATAGGATCCGTCAGTTTTGTGTATAGAACATAGGTAGTCCATATATGATTAGCAATCAGATAAAAACCATGGGCCCGTGGTACACTTTAGAAGTGAGTTCTAAGTGTTCTTTAGAGATTGCTAATAGAGACGTCGATGGGATTGTCCCTATAGAGATTTGACGTTAACATCTATACCTTTGGGATATATTCGGATACCTGAGACGGAGGGATTAAACATATGCCATGACCTCGACCTGTATGATTTAGTGAGTTTATCCGTGGTCGTCATAATTTACAGGCGGGTAAATTATGGACACGAAATTGGATTTCGTGACGGATATGCCTGAATCTAGAGAGTCTCACTTGTGAAATATACTCGTAGAGCACTAGGGAAACTTTTATGAATAATACTGATTATTTGTAAGTCGTTTGAAGGTTAAACGAAAAATACATACGAATGGACCTACTAGTCATTTCCTAATTATTGTGTGTTTGTATTTAATGATAGATTTTATTAAATACACATTAATTAAATGTCAAATTGTGATATTTGACATATATCATAAATATATATGTATTTTGATATTTAAAGTAAATATAATACATATATAAAAAAATATTTATATAATTATTTAATTGTTAAATAATTAAATTAATTAAAAATATAAATATCTTAAGTTTTGATATTTTTGGAGATGCCTTGAATTGCTTTATTTGACTTCTTGAAAATCATTAAATTGTGTAATGATTCAAATTGCAAGTTGATAAAGCAAACTTTAAATGAAATAAAATATATCTAGATATTTGTATTTACATCCCAAAATTCGGCCAATGGCATATTGGGAGAGTATATATTGTTTTGTTTCATTTTATTCGGTTAAGGTTAACATGTTATACAAAAAAAAAAACACAAAAGAGTTGAGAGAAAAGTTTGAAGAACAAAAAGAAAAGCTTAGAAATTAGTTGATTTTGTAAGTTTTTCTTTAAACCTTTCAATTTAGAAAATATTTCTAACATGCTTAGCTTCAACATGTGTTGCTAGGATGCTGTCTCTACACTTTTAGTTTGTGTTTTAATTGGTTATGAACTTGTTTGAAAGATGAAAGCATGTATGGTTTATAAAGTAAGCTTGAAATGGTTTCAATGGCTTACTTTTGATTATTTGATAATCATGTTGCCATTATAGAGTTGCTAAGCTACTAATTGATGACCTAGAGTTGTTCTTGAGTATTTTCATGATAGTGGGACTTGTTTGGTGTGGTAAAGTTTGAATTAAAATGTTGGATTTAATTGATTTGGTAAGATTTGCCAATTTGAAGAAATTATACAATTAGGGTTCTTAACCCTTTCCAAATTTGGGGATTTTCATATATGTGATGTATTATGGTGTATATATGATGCATATTAATTTTTTGGTTGATTAGATTTGATCTTGACATGTTTTGAACATAAAAAGACAAAATTACAAAAACTGAAAAATTCTGGGTGGTTTCGACAATTAGCAAATATTTGGGTTTTTTGTTGCAATCTAATTTTGATGTGTTCGAAATGTTGGAAATCACTTTAGAAATGATTTAGAATCATCCAAAATTTTATTTGACAATTTTAGGACTAAAATCATCAATTTGCAAAGTATTGGGGTAATTCGGTAATCACCAAGAAATTTGGTTTCTTGTGTAATTTTTCAGAATTTGATAATTGGAAAATTAAATAAATAAGTTTATTTAATTTATCCAAGAAAAATTTTGATTTTCCGCGTTTCCGCTGCGTTACCGGATTTTCGCCATAAAACCCCTACAAAATGGTATCAGAGCGAGTCTGATTCAGGACACCCTAATATGATTATGCCTTTTAAATTCAATGTTTAATTTAATCTTTAATTTATGCATGCATGTGTTTATTTAATTTGATTAAATAAAGACAAAGGCATATTTTGCGGAAAATCCCTAATTAATAGGGTTTAATGATAATTATGTATTTGATGCATGTTACATGGTCTGTCTTGTAAATACGGTTTATGAATATCTTTTCTATGACTACATCTGAGAACGCGCCAAAGCTGTGTGAGTGTAGCCGATAGAAATTTATTTATGCCGGATGTATATATGATATTATATAAATTCAAGCGAAAGCGGAATCCTGAACGTGCCAAAGCTTTCAGGGTTACGCAAGTAGCTTGAGTTTATCATTGACGAGTTTAACCTTGGTACGCCTCCTTGTGAATGTGCTAAAGCTGTCACAACGAGAAACAACCAGGACCGGAAACCCAGGAGTCACTATTGAGTGATTGACAATAAGTTGTCTACTTGATGAATATACGTAGGCGAGAACGTACCAAAGCTGTGAGCTGAAATATATTTAATGGGATCCACTTTTCACTATTTGTATTTAATTTAATTATTAAATCTTTGTATTCTGTTTGGGGATTACAGTATTGCATGATTTAGTGGAAGGGGTATTTTTAGATTACAAATCTATGATCTAGTTAATGCTTTCGATATTATATGAAACTGCTTAATTTCTGCTAACCGTTTTTCATAATATATATGATAGATTTGCGATGGTGGCACAATCGACTAATCCATTTGCGCGTATGTTGGATATGAACAAAATTAAAGGCACTGAGAACTTCACCGACTAGGATTTCGATTTAAGGATTGTCCTTGATTCCGAAAAGTTGGGATATGTACTCGAAGGTCCGCTGCCCCTTGCTGTGTCTGAGGACGCAACACCGGAGGAACACCAAGTTTTCCAAGCTTGGAAAGATGATGATTTAAAAGTTAAATCATACATCTTAAGTTCATTGGCACCGGGACTCAAGAAACAATACAATGGCATGACAGATGCGTATAGTATGATGATTCGATTAAGAGAATCGTATATGGAACTGTTCCATGCGCGACTAGACGAGAGGCAAGCTGTGAGCTCGCATGTTCTTCACTTGATCAATTTGATCAAACAACTGAGGCAACATAATTTCCCTCTGAATGACATTCTCGGTAGGGGTGTCATTCTTGGTTCGCTCCCAGCTTCATTTTTCCAATTCGTGATGTATTTCAACATGAATGTTCCTACCATGAACTGCATAGGATGTTGTTCACGGTGGAAGAAGACCTAAGGAATGGAGTACCGACTCACCCTCTGAAACCTACTTCACTCTATGCTTCTTCCCAGGCCTGGCCAAAGGGAAAGAAGACGAAAGCGAAGAAGAATAAGGGTTTCGGTCCTCCACCGCAAGGAAAGATAGAAAAGCCCAAGAGGGCGTCCGAAGAAAAATACCATCACTACAACAAATTCGGGCACTGGAAAATGAAATGTCCTGACTATATTGCCAAGATAAAGAAAGAGAGAGCATTTACATCAGGTACATTTATTTTTCCAGTTATTGATATCTCACTGGCTTGTGAGGCTATTACATCCAGCTGTATTTTGGATTCTGCTTGTCCTGTTCACATTTGCAATTTGTTAGGTGCTGAAGGAAAGAAAGAAACTAAAGTCTGGAGAGATGCAGTTGCGTTTTGGGAGTGGAGACTCTCTGGATACAGTTGTAGTGGGAGTATGCGAGATTTTTTTACCGAATGGGAGCCTTTTATTGTATGATTGCTACATTGTACCAGGATGTGTAGCAAATATTATATCTCTTTTTGTATTAGATATAGAAGGTTATCATGTTAATATTAAGAATTATTCTTTGTATTTATATGATAATCGCAATATTCAGATCCTTTGTTGTCCAAATGAGCATGGTCATTACACATTGCATACTTCTAGAGATATTTTGAATACTAGGATTAATAAACGTAGTTTACCTATTGTTAATAATACTAAACTTTGGCATATGAGGCTAGGTCATATAGGCGTTAAACACCTTACCCAATTGGTTAGGAATGGTTTGATACCAGATCTCACCATTGAACCCTATCCAACTTGTGAATCATGTATTCAGCGTAAGATTACCAAAGCCTCATTTTTTGGTGTTGGACACCGCACCAATAACTTACTAAAACTCATACATGTTGATTTATGTGGTCCACTAAGTCAGACTGCTCACAGTTGTTATTCGTACTTCGTTACCTTTACCGATAATCTGTCACGGTACGGTTATGTCTATCTGATGCGACATAAATCGGAAACCTTTAAAAAGTTCAAAGAGTTCCGAAATGAAGTTGAAAAATAGACCGGTCAATATATTAAATGCCTTCGATCTGATCGAGGTGGAAAATATATGAGCAGTGAGTTCATGGATTATATGAAGGAGAATGGGATTCTCGCTCAATATACTCCTTCAGGTACTCCACAGCACAATGGATTATTTGAGAGGAGAAATGGGACTTTATTGGATATAGTATGATCTATGTTGAGTTTTATAGATTTGCCCTATTACTTATGAGGCTACTCTCATTTAACAGCTGCACATCTTTTGAATAAGATTCCTTTAAAAGCTGTTCATACGACTCCATATGAGATATGGACCGATAAGAGACCAAATCTTAATTATATTAAGGTTTGGGGTTGTCCAGCTTATGTCAGGATGGCTCAGCAAGATAAGTTTTCGCCTCGAGGGAAAAAGTTTAGGTTTGTTGGATATTATTCGAATACGAAGGGATATCTATTCTATGATACCAAGCATCGAAATGTGTTCGTAGCTCACTTCGTAAAATTTCTAGAAGTATAATTTTTGTCAGAATGTGGTAATCATAGACATGTTGAACATGATGAAGTCCAACCTGAAAACAATGAACCAACGGAGGAACCTGAAGTTCAAGTAGATGAAGAACCTTCAACACACAAACTCCGTAGGTCACAAAGGGTATCTAGACCTCCTGAATGCTTGTATTTCATTCAAGAAAAGAGTCTCGATGTTCGCTTAGTCGAAGAGACTGATCCTTTTACCTATAGAGAATCGATGTTGGACATCCAATCCGTGAAATGGAAAAGTTTGGGACTTGGTTCTGCTTTCCGAAGGAATTATTCCTATCAGTTGTAATTGGATTTACAAGTGGAAGCGCGGGCCTGAAGGAAAGGTTGAAACCTATGAGGCCCGACTGGTAGCAAAAGTTGATACGTAGTGACCTGGCGTCGACTACGATGAAAATTTTTCGTGAGTAGCAATGCTTAAATTTATCAGGATTTTAGTTTCTATAGCTGCGTATCATTACTACGAAATTTGGCAAATGGATGTCAAAACGGCTTTTCTAAATGGATTTCTTGATAAAGACATCTATATGGAATATTCGGAAGGTTTTTCATCCAGCGAGAACTCAGGTTTGGTATGTAAGCTTAAAAGTACCATTTATGGACTTAAACAAGCTTCACGAAGTTGGAATCTTCGATTCGACAAGATTATTATATTGTCTGGTTTTCCCAAGAATTCGGAAGAATCCGGTGTGTATAGTGATTTCGCTAGGCATAATCATTTAATTGCGTCGCAATGGAAAATTCATTAATTTGGAATTAGCGAACCCGAGCCCAGGATTATTTATAAGCGCATTCACATTTCAAATTCGAGTGCGGCACGCAAGTCAAATCAAGCGTCAAATCGCTAGTCACATCAAGTGTTAAATCACATGTCACTTTAAGTGATGTGACACTTGATTGATTGATGTGATTGATTGAGTTGTTTGGTTGGTGTATGAGTGTGGAACACTCAAGGTTGTTGGATTTCATTAGTTTGACTTTTGAAATCAAAAAGTGTATATGATTTTGATAAAAATCATTTACCTTTTTTTACCAAAAAAATACATAAATAACTCTCCCTCTCTCACAATTCATCTCTTTCTCTCACGCCCTTTAGGGGCTATATTTCTTCTGTTTTTGGCAGCCCACTACCGAGTGACTTGAAGAAAATGGGAAGCAAAATGCTTAGTTTTGTGGCAAAAATCAAGGGAGCTAACACTCCGAGAGACATACGAAGGTGTTAGGGAAGTCCACCCATGAGCCGGGAATCGTTTGACGAAGCTTGGAGCTTGTCCAAGGAGCATCAATGGATGCCAAAACAGTGAGTTGCGAGCAGTCCACTGCCGATCGATGTGAGTATTCCGCAACTCCCTCGTTGTATTCACTTATGTTTCATGCTTGTTTATTGATCCTTGGGACCTTAGCAAACTCCAACAGAGTGTGTGATATGTCAACCCCGTTACACTTTTTTTTATGTTGCACGATGTGAGAAGCCAAGATTGATGTTAGCCATGGGTGATCCAGGGTGGAAATATCTTCCCAATTGGTCTTTCATTTTGATTTGACCAGGGCCAAATTTGTTCCGCTGAGGTCTTATTTTGAGAATGGCATAATGAGTGACCATTCCCTTGTGGCCTAGTATGTTGATTGGCTCAGGGCTAGATACGTTCCACCGAGACCAAATTATGAGAATGGCATAAGGAATGATCATTCCATTTTGGCTAAGTTTATTGAAAGGCTCGAGGTAGGGTACGTCTTATAAAGGCCTTATTACTAAGATTGTCTCGGGATTTGGTATATCCCACCAAGGCCTTATTATTAAAATTGGCTCGTGGTTGAGTATATCCCACCAAGCCCTTACTATTATGATTGGGTTTGGGTTGGGTACTTTCCACCAAGGCCTTATTATTGAGATTGTCTTAGGGTTAGATATGTCCCACCAAGGTCATATTATTATAAATGTCATTATGATGGATCATTCACTTGTGGCTTTCTATGTTGATTGAGTCAGGGCTGGATTAATTCCGTCGAGGCCCTATTATTGTGCGAATGGCACGAGGAAGGTTTATTCCTTCATGGCCAAGTGTATCTATTGGCTCTGGGTGGATTCATTTTGTCAAGGCCCTATTATTATGTGAGTGGCACGAGGATGTTTCACTCCTTCGTGGCCGAGTGTATTAAGTGGCTCGAGGCTAGATCTGTTCCGCCAAGGCCTGATCATATGATATGGCATTGGGTCAGAGTTTCTCCCCAATGGCCTTTCTAAAATAGTAATGGGAGGGTCGAGCTCTATTGGGTTAGTGAAAGAGAAGGTAATAGATTAAATTTGCTCCTCTATGGCATTGCTGAGGTAAAAAAGTAATGAGAATGACATGTCCCATTGAGACAATCATATTGTGAATGGCATTAGGTTAGAGTTTCTCCCCTATAACCCTGCTTGGATGAACAACAATAGGAGGTTTGGGATCCCTCGAGATGAGCATAGTGTAAAACACGGGGAAGTTATCCCATAGGTTATGTTTTTGATCGGTGATCGAACTTCATGATGAATATGAGAAGAGTAACGATAAAGAGACCAGCCTTTGTATTTGGTTATGTGTCAATTGGTGCTGACTAATGATGGCTTGAATGGCTCATTTGGAAGGTTCAAAGTTTTCTACGTGTTGAAAGGTGGGATGATTGGCATCACCGGGACATTGTAATAGTGGTCGATAGATTGTTGGTATGGTTATGATGAGTTTTTCATAATGGGTCAGCCTATTGGTGAGCTCGGGTACCTGTATTTATTATGGATGAAAGGTTTTCATTGGATCAGCTGATGGGTTTAGTCCGTTTATATTACCGAGTTACTATTAAGTATGTTATTGCAAACTTAAAATTTGGTTAGTGTTGAAATAAGGAAAAATGCCATAGATCGGGTCTTTGATTAGTGTGTACTTCGGTGTAAGTAAGAGAAACAAGTACAAAAATGAAAAAAAAAGTAATTTTTTATTCAAGGAATATTTACATTATGGACCCCGTCTGGATTTTCGCCAGAAAAAATAGTTACAATCATAGAAATTTCGTAATAATGGTCGGGATTGAAGTAGCGGGAGCAGCAGATGTTGAGGTATCAGGATTGGCAGAGATAGTGGTAGGAGCAGTAATAGTTGATGGGCTGGGAACATCAACAGTAGAAAATGGCATTACGGTTAGAGGAGTTTGATTAAGAACTGCTTTGGTCTCCTTACGAGGCCCAATCCTATAAGCCTTCTCAAAGGTTATTTCCCCCTTAAAAACCGCCAAAAGTCGGTGAAGCAAGCTTAAGTCCAGGTTCGGGTAGGTCTCGGCAACGAGCTCGAGGGGTTGCTCTAACCATTCAACGAGGGTATCATTATTGGCCTCGTCGATATGGTCAAGGAGGTGGGTATGCAAGTCATGAAGCTCCCTCTTGGTCTTGGTCAGCTCGTCATTGGTTTTGTTCAGCTGAGCTTTGGTCTTGTCATGCTCCACCATATCCATAACCGCCCTCGTTTGCAGAAGCATCAACACTGAAGTCTTGGAGGCGGCCTCAGTTCGGGCCTTGTCCCTCTCATTTTTGGTAACTTGGATGGCTCGGCGGATCGATTATATCTCATCTTTTGCCTTATCCAACTTTTATTCAGCTCATGTTGCTTATGTATTAGCGTAATTTGGAGCCACTACGGTTGGCCAGTCTTAACAATCGTGCTTGTGAGCACGTCCATGTGTGTGGCAATCAGGTATGTCAACTACACACAAGGGAAATCATGTCAGTTTATTTGGAAAAATGGTGAAAGTATAAAAGGGCTAAGTTGTGAACTACTACATTCACTTGGAGGTGGCCTATATTCTAGATGACCTCCTCGAGAGAGATGACTTAAAAAGCATAGGCCAACTCCAGAGTCACCTGTTTGGCCACAAAATTAAAGGTCGGCAAATTGTGACCAATGCCTCCCTTGTGTTCTTAGGGAGATCATCCACCCCAATGTGTTGGCAGAAGTTGTTTAGGGAGCAGGGGCCATTGCCGCCTTTTTGCAGAATGAGTCGAGCACCGTGCCTCTGATTTAAAGGGAGCATCTTTTTAGTTATCTCGGAGGCGGAGGTGGTGATTTCCTTGTTTGGGCAGGTATTTGAGGTTTTCTCGGTGGTGATGCATTAATGGCCCGAGTCGGAGAAGCTGAAGTCTACCTCGATGTTATTTGTCTCTAGGATGGGGGTATTAGGTTGTAATCCTCGGTCGGGTATCACTTGGCCCGCCTTGGGCTAGGCGTTTGGCCTCCCGCGTAATTTTCATAGGGCTAGAGCTTTTTCTAGAAATCTCTGCTTGAAAAAATACAAGGATATAAACGATAAATGTATGGTCGGGTTTGATAAATGCATAGAACAATAGCAGTACAACAAGCAAAACAAGAAGTCAATTTGGATAGGTGCTTGGTATAAGACCCGTATCGGCGATGGAATTGGAATTGACGATGTCCCTATAGTGACCTTTATATTGGGATGCCAATTGAATCCTCACCCAGACATAGTAGGGTACTATCGATGGGTCACTTCAACAAGCCAAAAGGTTACAAGGAAGTTAGTAGAGGTTAAAAATCCTAAGTATGGAGAATACAAAGGTTGAGAAATTTCCTCGTGATCTAAAGGTGTTTGAGACAACTATCTACTCGTCGTCGTATATTTACTCTTGCTCCTAGTATCCCCAACCTAGAATAATTTGTGCTTGAAATTTTTTTTGGTGGCGGGGAGATTATTAATCAAGTGTTTTCCTTTGGCATAAATGGACAAGTAGAACAAATACTTGGACTCATTTGGGGTGACATTTAGTCGGTAGAGCCTCTTCAGCTCTAGAAACGATGGCTCATGAAGGCTGGCCTGCCTCCAAGAGACAAAAAGGCCCGCTAACACTCTCCACCGATTCAAATTTAGTTAGCATGGGGCCAGGTTCATTGCGGCCATCATCTTTAAAAAATACCCTTGAATGGGAAGCCTTAGGCCCATGTCGAAGAAGGCTGAGCATAATGCTACTACACAGCCACAAGGTCTGTTTGCCATATAATCTTCATAGGGTACATATTGGCTAATCCTCTCAAGTATTCTTTGTCCATGTCTAGGACCTTGAAGTCTATTAGTGGAGGTATCGGGTCGGGCCGAGGTTGTCTGGTGAAAAAATATTAGTTTTTTTCCTTCTGAATGGGTGAGTTGTTGATGGATGAGGACTAGGATCCCGAGCTATCCATAGAAATATGGTCGATTGGTTATGGTTGAGGTGTTTCGATTGGGATAACCATAGTTGGGGTTGAGGAAGAGCCTTCTACTTCAGACATCCTAGAAATAGACGACCTTAGGAATAAGGTTAGTCAAGTTAAAATAAGCCTTTCGACAAATTGCATTGGGCCTATTTTATTGTTAGTGGCGCCTTTTATCTACCTAGGCTTTAGTCGATCATCCATACCGAGTGGCTAACCCTAGAAAGCTCTAAATAGTTTTTAATAGAGTAAGAACACAATCCCAAAATAAACACAACAATCATCGCCCAAAAACCCATATACACATGGTCAATCCATAATAAACCCACAAAAAACCAAGGGCATGTTATCAAACGAAGCATACAATTATCATTCTCATCACGCATCAGTTGGAAAATCTAAATCATGCTCAGTATGAGAAGGGTGTCGAGAAGTACTTACTTGTATTGAAGGTTGAAACTGGAGAAGATGATCAAAGAAGGTTGTTGAAGAATCTCGAAGTTGCAGAGGACGCTTGAAGTTTGAAAGAACTTTTGAAGGAGATGAATTTGTAAAGTTGTAAAATGAATAGAATTGGCTTTTAAATATACTATTCGGGCTGATTCTGATTGTTGGTTTAAAGTAAGAGTGAAAGATGGGTGACACGTGTCGGGTCAATTGCTACCACTGAATTCAAATCAAAAGCTCAGATAGAATTCATGTGTTTTGATAATCTTAGCAGTCCAAATTCAGGCTGGCAAGTTATGGACAAGTGACACTTGGCATATCGGGGAGAAGAATCGAAAAATAATTTAATGGATGTGATGGGCATTTAAGGAGGATTATCATGTACTATGTATATTCCAAGGGACATTTCTTAACCTTAGGAACACCTTTTTGAATAGCGGTGAAAGAAAGACAATCATCAAAAAATGGTATTTTTGGCATCAAACAGAGCAGCCCATCCCGAGGAAGATAAACCTGGGAGGAGTTGAGATGATGTAGAATTTCCAAAAGTTAACAACCCGATGACAGTGGGTTAGTCTTTATCTACATGCACAACCATCTTTTGTAAAGTTCTCGACATCAACTTACAAACTTATTGATACCGAGCACTAGAAGACAAATATTAATTGTGGTTTTTTACCCCTAGGAATGATCATATACCGATGAGGGGTAAAATGAGGAATACATAGCCAAAGGTGAGGTAGCAAAGGCCCAAGGGCCCAGAGATCGATGGGATCTGGCAGAGAGACCAAACCTCGTGGGATAAAAGAGTTCTCCGAAAGAACATAATGTCCCGAGGGTTAAAAAAGTATTGATACCGACCCGACCTTCTAAAGATGGATGATTTAGGGTTTTCTAATAATTTGTAGAGTCCGACCTGAGCAGGTCCTTGACTGTGAAACCCGACCTAGTTGTATAAGAGGTAAATGGAGATTTGATCAATATCATTTTCCTCGGAGTGCCGACTTGAGGAAGGAATATGGGATCACAGGCTGACCAGTATTGAAGTCGTGTGGTGTATGTATGCCTTACTTTGGAAGGTGTGCTTCTATAAGGCTAATGATGACAAAGGGAAATCAATGGTTTTTATTGAAAGTAGCTGCCAGTTACCGTAGGCTGGTGTAGTGGCTGGATAGTGGCAAAGTAGAGCCGCCATAGGCCAGTACAGTATCAGAAGAATAAACATATCAGGTTGGCTAGATTATGGGTAGTTGAGGGTGGCTGCAACTATAATGATGACCTTGTGACATTGGCTGACATCATGAATGGTGGAACAATATCTCTTGAAGACTATATAAAGGGATTGAAGTCACAAATTCAAGGTCAATATTTTTTCATTTCACTGTTTGTAAAGAGCCAAGAGCTCAAAAACTAGAGATAAAGATAGAAAGTTGGTCAGCTACCCGACCACCTGATAGAATTGTATCGGACTTGATTAGATCCGATGTGTTTATTATTATTTTAAGACCACCCCCATTCATAGCTTGGGTCAGTCTTGACCCCGAATAATAATAAAATATTCATCTTTCTCCCGTGGACGTAGGTTTGAGCCACTCTACGCCGAACCACGAAAGTCTCAGTAGACTCCATATTTCTTCATATAAACTCTTGATCAGACACTAACCACCCAAATCCAAATTCTTGATCAGACACTAACCATTTGAAATAAAAGTATATATGCCTTGTCCAAAATTTTCAATTTTGCTTTAAATATTGTTATTCTCTTTTCTTTTTCTTTTTCTGGAAGTGTAGATGCCATTCTTTTCATAAAGCTTTCGGCATTTACTTGATTCTTTTGTCTTTCTCCAACTATAAAAAAGATCAATAGACTCCATATTTCTTCATATAAACTCTTATAAATCAAAGCAAGCTTCAAGAAACATACGTCTTCACAATGTCTTCAAGTACACCACATCATCAGGCAGATCAAAATGAAGTGGATTTCGATAAGGTAATTATAAGAATGCTTATATCATAATTATGCTTCATATTTCATTTATCAATTACACTAGCAGAGGCATAGCGGTGGTTTGAACCCTAGGGAGGCAAAATTATAACGTCAAGAGAAGTGTACTGTTGCTAAAATTTTGTTTTTACACAAAATTTATCATATGGTTTGTAAATATCTGTAAAAGCAATTGCACCCTTTTGTATTAGGGGAACTCCTCCCCAGAACACCAATTCATTTAAAATGAAAATTAGCTTGCCTTTTATTCTCTCCACAATATGCATTGATTATATTATTGATCACCAACTTAAGGATGATATGCATCATATGTTTAGTTTCCTAGCTCGTTAATTAATCTGGAGTCTTTACAGGGAAAAAATGAGATTATCATAAGGCCCAGGGGATTAAGCATTGTCTGGGGTAATGACGATCGCTACTGGCGTCTACCAGACCAAAAGTGAGTCTCAATATACCTCTTTCTTATTTCCTTAATCACACTGAAATGAATTTAATTATATTCATTTGCATCTTTTGCTGATCAAAGTTTACCAGAATTTTGAAGAATCTTTTGAAACTTAGACACAAAGTTCTTTTTTTTTTTTTTCCAACCATTATGGCAAGTAGATTACACGTTTTATTGTAATGATTTTGTTAGAAAGTGGTTCATCTTTAATACTATATAAAAGGATTAGTTAGTTGTTGGAGCGGAGGGTACTGTATCGTAGCAGAAAGCGACCCTAATTTCACAGTAAACATTGGCACGTTGCCCAACTCTCTCTGTATCTTTCTTACTCTCTCTATACACGTTCATAGTTCCCCCTCAGATAAGAATCCTTCCTATCATTCGGCTGTCCTGAAATTGTAAAACACTTGTGCATCAATTAGTAACGATTTATTATTCCATATTTTATTTGAAAAAACCAATCACCATGTGGTTTCCATTGGCAATACTCACAGGAATAAGGATGCTCCTGCAGAGCTAGCTCAAGTATCATGGCTTGAAGTAACTGCTTCAGCAGATGTAGAGAAGGAGAAGACCTATGAAATCGGATTCAACATTTCTCTGAAAGCGGACGCCTTCGGCTGGAGCGGCTGTCCAGTTTTTATGATGGCTAAGATTGGGAAGAGGGGAAGGTACATTTGGAGAAAAATGAAGCCGCTTGATCAGATTGAAAAATTTCCAGCTGACATTCCTGAAGAGAAATTAAAGATTTCGGTTCCGAAGGAATGCCAAGACAAGCTCTATTTTGGTCTCTATGAAGTATGGAACGGAAAGTGGAAGGGAGGTTTGCAAATTCACCATGCATTCATCAGAGAAGTGAATTGACAAAACTTTTCCACTTGGAGTTGATATGAATCGTATAAATAAAATTCGCATTTTATAAAATACAGAGGAGGCGAAATAAAGAGATTCCAATTACAAGTAGGAGCTCCAATAATGACTTCCCAATTACATTGGTTGTTGCTAGCATATGTATTTTCAAATGTTGTTGTAATATTATTATTATTGTTAAATTAATTAGAGAACGGTGATTTTAGAACCCGGCCTACTATATCTATCAATTTTGGTATTACAATTCCAAGTTGCAGAAACGGAGGCAGAATTATAATTCTCTGGGACCAAATTTAACCCAAAATTTTCAACCTATTAATAATGATAATTTTTTAATAAATAACCTCAAAGATGAGTGAGGCATCTTACAAAATCTTATATTCCAATTAAGTGGGCATATAAAATCTTATCAAATCATATAGTAGAGCATATACCATTAAGATAAATTTATTCACATTTCAGGTCCATGATTTCAACCCTAAATTATAGCTCACGTGTGGCCTTATCGAATAATGTTCCTCTTTATGTTTCTTTAGTGGAACTGCACTAAGATAAAGAGAGACGCAATAAAGTCATGGCACTTGTCATAGAATTATTTGAACAGTACTATCGGATGTTGACTCGTTGCAACTCGGAGCAGGAACACTCCGTAGTGACATTACTCTGAAATTTGTCCCCCAAGAAGTCAATCCATTCCAAAATCAACCCACTATGAAGAGGATCCACTTCAGAATCTATGAATCAACAAAAGATACGGAGTAGAAATATTTTGATCCTTGAATCGGTATTCCGGAGCACATGAGGTTACACAACATAGTACAAATTTATTAGTCTTTAATGACAGTCCACTTAATTTGACATGCAAGTTCGGATTAACATGCATAATAATAGCTGTAATTACAACTAATCTTATATATCATCATGGCAAGTGACAAATATACATAATACTTCTTAGAAAAGTTCAACAACGAACAAGTATCAATTGGAGGAATGTAACATCCACTCACATGGAAAATAAGCCAATTGGAAATTCTGAAATATGGGTTCTAAAAATTAGATAATATAGAGAAAAACGCTAGAAAACTCTATTAAATTCATTTTCTAATTATAAATTGGAAGAAAAATGGAAGATTCTAATCTGCAAGGGGAAATCTTGCAAGTGTAACAGTTTTCATACAACGACAATACAGTTAGGCCATAGGATTGGACATGAAATTGTTTTCTTCTCTTTCTTTCTCTTGCAACTCACAATTTGCTAGAATTCAGCAATGACGGAAAACCCATGCAACACTTGTAATATCCCAAATATTTTTCGGAACAGTTCTGGAAAGTTTCCGAATTAAAGTTAAGGATTTGGAATGTGGTGGTATTCACAAATAAGAGTATATGTGTTGGAAAATAGGTCGGAACAGTTTACAGTGAAGATTCATCGCGTGGTTTCAAGGACCTGTTACACAATTTCTATTTAAATTGTTATACGCATAAAAGTTTTTTTCAGTTATAAAATAGCAAACGAACTTTGGATTGAGTTGATTCTGGAACCATCGGACTAGTGTTTCCGAGACGAACAACTTTCGTGTTGAATATTTTTCAAAATTTACATCCGAAGGGCTTCAGAAATTTGAATTTTTGAGAAAATCCCCTAACAGAGACCTGACTTCAATTTCGCGGGGTCTGAACATAAATTTCCAGAATTTTTCTATAAATATGCTCAAGTTTCTAAAATTATGAAAAATCAAAAGCTTCCCTAAAACCCACACCCAAACAAGACTCGTATATCCACACTTTTAAAGAGTGGATACTAGGACAAATTTGATTATATTCAAATAATGTCTATGAATCTAGTTTATTAGCAAAGTGCCTAAAACACTATTTACTTGGTAAAAGTGCAAGTGCCACCGATCTGTTAGCCCTAGTTCATAGTGAAGCAAGTGGGCCCATATCTAGCTAGGCTATAGGTGGATATGAATATTTCGTGACCTTTACGGATGTGGCATCGTGTTATGGTTATGTGTTTCTATTGAAGCATAAATCAGAAACTTTTAAAGTTTCGACACGAAATAGACAAACAGATCGGCTAAAGTATAAAACCATCACGGTTAGACCATGATGAAAATACTTAAGCAATAAGTTTCTAATATACTTGAAAGAGTATAGTATTCTTTCAATGAGGACTCCTCCCGGAACACGTCATTTTGACGGTGTGTCCGAACAGAGTAACCGAATTTTGTTAGACATGATAAGGTTAATCCTGAGTCGCACTGAGCTACCATTTCCTTCAACGGATACACACATAAACAGTGCAGAACTTATTTTAAATAAGGTTTCATAAAAATCTGTTTGACAGACTTCATATTAGATATGAATAGGAAAGAAACCGGGTTTCTCATTCCTGATTATTTGGGTATGCTAGGCATATGTTTGGATGATACCAAACTAAAACTCAAATTGGATAAGTGTCTAATTGTAGGTTATCCTAGGGAAACCAAAGTATAGTACTTATACAACTCACAAGAGGACAATATAATTGTTGCTCGCCATGTGGTTTTCCTAAGAGGAATACCGATATGCAGTGGTAAGTGAGAAGAAAGTAAAACTCGATGAAAATCAGAGTAATATTATTCCAGGCACTGAGTCCTTATTGGAACACAAATAGTTCATCAAGGATGAAACTATACCAATAATCTTCGAATATACAAGAACCGCGTAGATCGGAGAGAGTCAGAAAATAACCTGGGGTATGGGTTTCTGATCTCACCTCATAAAGATGTTAATCTTATTGAGGAATACCAACTGACTACGTATGAGGAAGCGATACAAGGTATCGACTCCCTATTATGGCAAAATGCCATGGTGTCCGAAATGGATTCCATGTATATCAACTACGTTTGGACACTAGTTAATGTACCGCAAGACATTGTGCCTATTGGTACTATTTTAGTCTTCAAAAAAGATAAACATGGAAGGCAACATACCAACGTGTAAAGCTAGGCTTTTAGCAAAAAGGTATCGTTATCGACATTGTGTCGATTACGACGAAACCTTTTACCTGTTGCCACGGTAAATCCATTTGGATAATGCTTGCTAATGCTGCATGTTTCATTCATGAAACGTGACAGCTGAATGCCAAAACCTCTTTCCTTAACGGAAACCTTTTGGAGGATGTTTACAACATCCTGACGGTTTTGTCGTACCATAACTAGCAAACAAGGTTTGCAGGTTATTCAATCCATGTATGGATTGAAGCAAGCATTGCATTCTTGGAATTATCGTTTTGATGTAATCATAATGGTATATGATTTGATTCAAAACAAAAATGATTCTTGTGTATATAAGGAGGTTAGTGGGAGCGCACTGACATTGAAAGTCCTAAATAATGAAAATATATATCATTTCTTGGAAATGATATTCCCATATAACAATCGGTGAAAGCTTGGCTTTCGTAAAAATTCTCCGTAGAATTCTTGGGAGAAATAACCTTTATTCTAGGAATAAAGATCTATTGGGATAGATTTAAAGTTGTTAATAGTCTCCGAGAACTCGTACATTGAAATAAATATATGTGACCTGGTGAGTCATACGCTTTGAGCATATGGATTCACAATCGGGCCAATCCAAGTGATTGTCACTGGATTGATGTTAAGAACATCTTTTAGTATCTTAGAGATCTAAGGATGTTGTCTTAAACTATGGAGAAGGAGAACTTGAAGTGACTGGGTTCACTGTAGCAAGTTTACTAAACCGATAAAACGACTATAAGTCGTAACAACGGTACTATAAAGTTTGAACAATAGAATAGTGAGCTGGAAATCTTCCAAGCAAGATAATGTTACCAAATAAACAACTAAAGTGGATTATTGCTGCAGCTGAGGCAGCAATAGAAGCCATTTGGGTCGATAATAAATCTAATTAGATTAGATATAGTTCTGTTAGCAGCTATGCTAGGCTTCAGCACAGGCTAAAGAATTAATAGTCTCATCAAAGATCCAGATAAATACTTCGATATTCATCTGATTCGTTCGGATTATACATTGTGGCAATGTGATGATCGAATAAATCACATCAGATGATAATCATGCAAATCCGTTGACGAAAGCCTTTCCTCAGCATTTTAAGCCAACCGTACATAGTTCGGGTGTAGGACACTCGACTGACTGGCTATAGGCCAAGTGGGAGATTGTTGGACAATTATGACCCATAGCGTCATTATTTGTACCGATCATGGTGTTGTTGTACAAATTAACTATGTGTCAAAAGAGATTGATCTCTTATCATTTGTGATTAGATCACCAAGATGTATAAATGATAGGAGGTCCTTATGATTTGTTCCTGGATTGAGATGATATGAGACAGCATCAATCCACGAAGGATAAATCATTAAATATCCCTGTCAGAGTGTTATCGAGATTAGACATCGATAATGCGTAAAATACTAGTATTACACTTGTGCGCGTTGTGAGGGCATAACGTCATAGTTCTCATATATTTGGGTATAGGATACTCATGCAAGTGTAATAGGAGGTTGTGTTTTACCGATGGTACGGAAAACAGCTTCGCTCTGGATAGACCCCCTCGAAATTCCATTGGTAGTATGACTATGTGTCTATGGAAGTCCGAAATCAGGGTAGGTTATTTGGTCTTAACCTGAGACTTGCACCGCTAATACTTGCGACAATCAATATACTTTGGTTTTGGTCATCCAGGGCTTTAACCGGTTCTATGTACGCCTCTTCTGGGTATATTGAGAATCGTAGTATGTTGGGTGTGATGTCAAGACATAAGTATCACTCCAGTCATATGGAGATGATGATCACGCATGGATACATAACTGGATCTTTAAGGGTTGCAACCATCGGGATGATATGACTTGGTCATGATTATCCGATAATAAAGAGACTAGTTGTTTGTGATCCGATATATGCTTCGTACGGGGCAGACATTGTACCTGCCACAGGCCTTGCATGTGATCATCCGATACTGGATCGAAATATATTATACTACGTATACTACGCCTGATATAGATCACTTTATTCCTGTAAGGATATTTCTGGAGAATTGGGTAGGCATGACACTTTGCTAGAAGCCAACCTTGTCTTGTAAATCGGTACAAACTTAATACTAGGTACTTACGTGTTCGGATAGTCCGACAACCGAATTTACTGCCAACATATCCGGGGATCTCATGGGTCGCTTCCCGAAGATTCACCGATGACGTATTACTCACACTTTATTAATCTGGGATTAATTAGATGAGAGAGAGAATTAATCTGGGATTAATTACGGAGATATTTTATCTAGGATAAAATATCATTAAAAGAGAGATAACGATTAATTTGGAATTATCGACAAATTAATATATTCGATATATTAAATGAAATTGGATTTCGACGCGGAATTGAAATTAGATTTTAATTCGGGTGAACGAGTTAATTTAGAATTAATTCGTTAGTGACGTAAATTGTGATTTCGCTAGGCATAATCATTTAATTACGTCGCAACGGAAAATTCGTTAATTTGGAATTAGCGAACCCGAGCCCGAGATTGTTTACTAGCGCATTCGTATTTCGAATTCGAGTGCGGCATGCAAGTCACATCTAGCGTCACATCAATCGTCAATCAAGTGATAGATGTCTTTCACTTTGAGTGATTGACACCATGTCACTATTCATGATTGATGGTGGTAGTTGGCAAGCTTTAATGCTTGACTTTTGGAAAGAGAAAAGTTGGTAATTAATTTTGGAAATTGAATATGTGTATTAGATACACAAATCTAACCAACCATTCATCTCTCTCTCACTTTTTCTCTTCTCTCCTTACACGCCCAAAGTGGGCTGTTTTCTTTCTATTTTCTCAGCTCACTGCCGAGAATGGCGAGGAAGAAATAGGGCAAATTTTTTGGCAAAAATTGCCAAGTGCTAGCACACAAAAGGGTCACGCGAAGGTGATAGGGAACCGCACACGTGAGCAAGGAATCAACACAAAGCTTGGAGCTCCAAAGTTGCTGATTGCCGATTCTTGGAGGAGCAAAATATAGTGGACTGCCGAGCACTCTAGGAGGAAAAGCTTGAAGTTTTGTTCTTCATCGCATCGCTCAACCGCTCGATGTAAGTATTCCGCAACTTTCTTCGATGTATTCATACATGTTTCTTGCTTATTATTCGATCCTCGGGACCGTAGAACTCCAACAATTCAGAGGAAAAAGGTTAGGGAATATATTTGATATATTGGCATATATTGGATATATGTTTCGGTCTTGGAGGTCCACCTATTGGATCTAGGAATTGGATGGGATCCAATTGATCTTAGAGATCTACTTATTTAAGTTTCATACAACTTGTTGGCCAAAGTCAAGGTTGTGTGTTATTTAACAGGATCATATCCCACTAGGAAACTAGGTTTCCCGAGTACTCCACATAGGGTTAGAGGCTCGTCGAAAAATAATGGGAGGACAAGTATTAAATTTTCAATTTCATTTAAATATTTGCCAATACGCGCTCATTTCATTTTTCATCATTAATTATTTATAAATATATTAGTTGTACTAATATTCAATTGTTGTTTTAATTGAACAGTTTGACTGTATTTAAACTACTTCATTTATAGTTGGTTATAAGTTAGTTTATAGTAATCATTACATCTAATTGTACCCGAAATCGTTGATTGGATAGTTGGACTATATCAATCATTATAACTGGGAAGATTAGCGTCAAAGGACATAATCCTAAGTGAAAAATGTCTTTTACGGCTGTAATTTTCATATTGGGAAATGAATCTCAGGATAGTCCGGGGAGTTGAGAAGTTACTCTATTTGATAGAGCGGCCTCTCGGGCCTAAGCTCGGAGTTGAGAAAATAGTAGAGCATGAGCTTTGGAAGACTCATCGTGATGATAACTTTAGTGCTCAATACGTTATGCTTACGCAAAGAGTCCTTAATTTCGTTGTCAAAACTAAGGATTAGATCCTTATACCATGATGTTGAAATTAAAGGAGCTTCATAGATCTATTCTTAGATATTAGAAGTACTAATTGCAAAATAAAACTCTTGGAGAGTTAATGGCTATGCTCAAGGAGACAGAGCCAGAGCTTACAAAAGGGCAAGAAGCACAAGGCGCATCTTACTTCTATATCCCAGAAGGTCAAGACTTGGCCGAATGCTTTTAGGGATGTGAAAAAGGGGCAAAGGAAAAATCTTCACAGTCTTCTGGGAAGATAAATGATATATATCCCAAGATGTTTGCCTAAACTGTGGCAAACGGGGTCACTGGAAGCGTGACTGGCGTATGGACAATGCAGATATGAAGGAAGTGAAGGCGAGGCAAGGCTTCAGCTTCAGATATGTTTGTTATAAATATGTCCACTACTAGTTTTAAAATTGGATTTTTGATACTGGATGTTGTACATAAATATATGTACTGATGTGCAGGATCTGCTGATGAGCAGGATATTGGCTTCAGATGAGATCGACCTATGAGTCGGAAACATGACATGATTCGTTATTTTGGCCGTAGAAACCTAAGTTTTGGAACTGTCCTTTGGGCATGTAATTAAATTAGGAGACTGTTATAATGTATCTAGTTTGACTAGGAACATTATCTCTGTATCTAGTTTAACCCTTTGCGGGTATACCTTTATATTCTAAAACACTAAATGTTTTGTTTATAAAGATGATATTGAGATAAGCACATTAGATGTGAATAATAGTATTTATATTTAGAATATAAATGAATCTTAAACATATAATATGACAAACAAAAGCTCAAACTGAATAAATCTGTTAAGACTTAAAAGTGGCATTGTTGTCTGTGACACATTAACAAGACTCGTATATCCACACTTTCAAAGAGTGGATATTAGGACGGATTTGATTCTAATTCAAATGATGTCTACGAATCTAGTTTATTAGGCAAAATGCCTAAAACACCTTTTACTTGGTAAAAGTGCAAATGCCACCAATCTATTAGCCCTCGTTCATAGTGACATAAGTGGGCCCATGTCAAGCTAGGCTAGAGGTGGATATGAATACTTCGTAACCTTTACGGATGTGGCATCGCGTTATGGTTATGTGTATCTTATGAAACACAAGTAAGGAACTTTTGAGTATTTCAAAGAGTTTTGACACGAAGTAAGAAAATAGACTGGTAAAAGTATTAAAAACATTACGGTCGGACCATAATGTAAAATACTTAAACATATGAGTTTCAAGATTACTTGAAAGAGTATGGTATTCTTTCACAGTGGACTCCTCCTGGGATACCTCAATTTGACGGTGTGTCCGAATAAAGAAACTGAACTTCGTTGGACATGGTAAGGTTAATGATGAGTCACTCTGAGCTACCAATTTCCTTCTGAGGATACACATTAAACAGTGCAATACTTATTTTGAATAAGGTTCCATGAAAATATGTTAGACAGACTTCATATTAGATATGAATAAGAAATAAACTTGGTTTCTAATTCCTGAAGATTTGGGAATGCTGGACATACTCTAAATGTTTGGATGGTACCAAACTAGAACCCTAATCGGATAAGTGCCTATTTGTAGGTTGTCCCAGGGAAACCAAAGTATATTACTTATACAACTCACAAGAGAACAATGTAATTGTTGCTCTCCATGCGGCTTTCCTAAGAGGAATTCCCATATGCATTGATAAGTGGGAGGAAAGTAAAACTCGATGAAAATAGGAGTAATACTGTTCCAGGCACCGAGTCCTAACAGAATACCAATAGTTCATCAATGATGAAACTGTACCAATAATCTTCGAATACATAAGAACTGCGTAGGTCGGAGAGAGTCAGAAAATAACCTGGGAGGTATGGGTTTCTGATCTCACCTCATGTAGATATAAATCCTATCGAGGAAGACGAACCAGCTACGTATGAGGAAATGATACAAGGTATCGACTCCTTTTATGGCAAAGTACCATGAAGTCTGAAATAGATTCCATGTATACCAACTTAGTTTGGACACTGGTTGATGTACCAGAAGGCATTGTGCCTATTGATACTAAATGTGTCTTCAAGGAAGACATACATGGATGGCAACATACAAATGTACACAGCTAGGCTTGTACAGAAAGGGTATCGTCAACATAATAGTGTCGACTACTACGAAATTGTTTCACCTGTTTCCATGATTAAATCAATTTGGTTAATGCTTGCTAATGCTGCATATTTCATTTATGAAAAATGGCACATGGACGTCAAAACCGCTTTCCTTAACGGAAACCTTTTGGAGGATGTTTATATGTAACAACTTGATGGTTTTGTCGTGACAAAACATGCAAACAAGGTTTGCAAATTAAATCGATCTATTTATTGATTGAAACAAGCATATCATTCTTGGAACCAATATTTTGATGAGATCATAATGGTATATGATTTCATTCAAAACGAATATGATTTTTATGTATATAAGAAGGTTAGTGGGAGCGCACTGACAATGAATATCCTAAAAGTTAATGATGTATTGCTTCTTAGAAATAACATTCCCATAATATAATCGGTGAAAGCTTGGCTTTCATTAAAATTCTCCATGGAATACTTGGGAGAAGCAGGCTTTATTCTAGGAATAAAGATCTACTATGATAGATCTAGAAAGCTATTGACAACCCTCCCAGAGCTCGTAGGTTTTTGAAATGTATGTGACCTGATGTCTCATATACTTTGAGCATATGTAGACGCTATAAGGCCAATCGAGGTGATGGTCACTGGATTTATGTAAAGAACATCCTTGATTATCTTGGACGAACTAAGGATGCTTTATGGGAACATGGGGAAATGAGAACTTGAGGTGACTAGGTTCACCGCTGCAGGTATCAAAACCGAAAAAGACGACTTTAAGTCGCAATAAAGGTACATATTTAGTTTGAATAATGGAACATTGAGCTGGAAATATTCCAAGCAAGATACTGTTGCCGAATAAATAAAAAAGGTGGAACATTGCTGCAGCTGAGGCAATAAATGAGGCATTTTGGATCTATTTAATCCGTGTAGTTCTGTTAGAAACTGAGCTGGGCAACGATATAGGCTAAGGAACCGCAATCTCACCAACGATCCAAGTATATACTTCGACTATTTCATCTGATTCGTCAGATCATACATCGTGGCGATGTGATCATCGAATAAAATGCGTCAGAAGATAACATTGCAAATCCACTGACGAAAATTGTTTCCCAGCAGAAGTTTGAGCGACCCGTACATAGTTCAGGTGTAGGACACTTGAGTGATTGGCTATAGGCCAAGTGGGAGATTGTTGGACAATTATGACCCATACCATCACTATTTTTACAGAACATGGTGTTATTGTACAAATTAACTACGTGACAAAGGAAATTGCTCTTTTATCATTTGTAATTGGGTTACCGAGATATATAAATGATAAAAGTCCATATGATTAGTACCAGATTAATAAGATATGAGACAATATTAATCCACGTAAGGTTTAATCATTAAATATCCTTAGTCATAGTATTATCGAGACTGGACATCGATAATACGGAATAGGCTAGTATTACACTTGTGCGTGTTATGGAAGCGTAACGGCATAGTTCTCATATATTTGGGTATTGGATACTCATGCAAGTGTAATAGGAGGTTCTATTTACCGATGGTACGGAAACAGCTTCGCTCTCGATAGACCCCTCGGAATCCCATTGGTAGTATGACTATGTGTCTATGGGAATCTGAATCAGGGTAGGTGTATTTGGTCTTAACCTGAGACTTGCATCGTTAATACTGGCGACAATCAGTATACATTGGTTTTGGTCGTCTAGGGCTTTCACAGGTTCTATGTACACCTCTTCTGGGTGTACTGAGAATCGTAGTGTATTGGGTGTGATGTCAAGTTGGAAGTATCACTTCAGTCATATGGAGATGATGATCACGTTGGATACGGAACTAGTACTCTTGAGTATTGCAGTCATCGGGATAATATGACTAGGTCATGATTATCCGATTATAGAGACTATTTATCAGAGATCCGATATATGCTTCGTATGGGACAGACACAACTCCAGCCCTACGCCTAGCATGTGATTTTGATACTGGATCGTAATACGCAATACTACGTATACTACGCCTGACAAAGATTATATATTCATTTAAAGAATATTTCTGGAGAATTGGGTAGGCACGGTGCTTTGTTAAAAGCCAACCATGTCTTTTAAATCAGTAATAACGTGGTACCGGGTACGCACGTATTCGGATAGTCTGATGACCGTATTTACTGCCAACATATCCATGGATCTCTTGGGTCGTCTCCCAAAGATTCACTGATGATATTTGACTGGAACAATATTAATCTAGGATTAATTACGGCAAGAATTAATCTGTGATTAATTCGACTAGAAGAGAGAGAATGCGATTAATTTGGAATTAATCGGCAAAGTAAATTTAATAGTTAAATTTGATTTTACTATTTAATTTATATATTTGGGCTAAATAATATATTGGATATATTAAATGAAATCGGATTTCAAAGCGGAATTAAATTAGATTTTATTTCTAGCGAACGAATTAATTTAGAATTAATTCACAAGCGACTTCCGTAATAATTTTACTAGGCATTATTATTTAATTAAATTAGATTTAATTAAGTCGCAACGGTAAATTCGTTTAATACGAAATTAAAGGAACCCGGGCCCGAGCAAAGTTGCGTGTTGGATTGTCCGACTTAAATTTGGAATTTGAAGTGGGGCCCACCAACTTACATCAATGTGTTTGACACTTGATGGAATTTGGTGATTGGTTGAGTAAAAGCTTGGGATTTTTTTTTCTACACTCAAACCAATTCAACACACAAACTTTATTTATAAAAGTAAGTCAAACTTTGGAAGTGAGGTGTGGTTACTATTCACTGCACTCAATTTCTCTCTTCTTCCTCATGAATCCGTGAACTTCTCTCCCTCTCCCATGGATTTTGTTGCAAAATTCAAGCATGCTAGCACATTAAGGAGTCAAATGAAGGTGATATGGAGACTCACCCTTGTGTTTTGGAACAACTAAGAGAGCTTGGAGCTTCCATCATCCAAGAAAAAGTTTTGAACTCAACTGATCAATGTAAGTCCTCCGCAACTTATTTTTGATTTTATTCACACACGAATCACGCTTAGATATCCTATGGCGTGTCTATGACACTAACAAAGTTTTCGAAAACGTTGCGGAAGGATCCTAAGCCCTTCGAACCATTCTGGAATTAATCAAATACTAGTACATCATCATAATTAACATATATCCTTAATTACGTTCATCAAAGCACAAATGCGTGTGAAACCCGATTTTACGGGAAACTCTATTTACATATCGGATCGATCGAATTAGCTATGATTTCTCTCGGATTCTACAAAATGCATATATTCAATATACTTATGCTCGGACAACTCAATTTATATCATTACGTTACTCTACGAAGCTATTGGATACATCCGAACATTTAACTATAAACTTGAAATTTATGGATTTTTACCGGGAGGTCTTGCCGAGATTTCGAGGCCATATAAGGACTCCAAACGATCCCACGAACACTATAGAATCGACAGAATTCCAATCAGAGTTACTGTTCACCATAGGTCACTATTTATCTAAATATTCCTTCCTCGTTTTACGAGCAATCGAGCATAGATCAGAAAAATCATCATGACCATCTTGTAGTACTCTTTAAGGGCTTCGATTTGGCGAGTGGCTCGGGTCGTGAAATGAAGCGACGAACCGGGATCAGAACACCCATGTGTGTGTGTCTTTACCTATGTTTCTCATCGTTGTCGGTCTTTTCTGCATCGCCGCCGGTAGTTGGAGGATGGGGGAGCTCCGGCGCAGCTTTTTTGGAGTGGTGCACCGGCCGTCGGTGGCCAGGGTATGGCCGGCGTAAGCAGAAACCGGGGTAAGGAATTTTGGGGATGGGGGGTCGAGTTTGAGAGTTTTAGAAATTTTTCCGTTTTGAAAATTTTTGAAAACTAGGGAGTATTTATAGACAATTCGGAATATTACATTCTGACCCCCGAAAATTACAATCAGGCCCCTGTCATGGGCTTTCACGGAAATTCATATTTTTCAAGCCCTTCTGTTGTAAATTACGAAAAGTGTTCAACATGAACGTTGTTCGTCTCAGAAAAACGAGTCTGACGGTTTAGAAATCAGCTCAATCGGAGTTCATTTTCTATCTTTATAGCCGAAACAAGAAACATTTAGGCGTATAATAATAAAATTGGAAATCGTGTAACCGGTTCTCGAAATCACGCGTTTTCCAACATGATGAAACTTCACTTAAAACTATTCCAATCTATTTTCCAATACCTAGAGCCTTATTTTTTAATATAAATCAGTTCCAATTCCAAACTTCAATTTAGAAAGTTTATAGAACCGTTCCGAAAAATATTCGGGATATTACAGTATATCCTTGTAAATACTTATGTAAATATTTTATTATGAATAAAATAAACATTTTCTATTATATAACATCTCTTTATAAATGGTAAAGACGTAATTGACTTTAAAATGATTAGTTATTATACAGTTTTGCAAAAGCGTCACAACTGACATTGAGTTGTATCATAACAGTATCATTTGTTTATAGTTCCTGGTCAAGGTTAGGTCATCAATGAGTGGCCTAATAACTCTAGAATGGCAACAAGATCATCAAATGATCAAAAGTGTATTTATACACCATTTACAAGCATACTTTATTAAACATACATGGATACAACTTTCATTAAACTTCCAACACACTTATTACAAAACTAAGAGAGTAGAAAAACTTCCAAGCAACACAAGTTATAGCTAAGAACATTAGAAATAATTTTCTAGTTAAAAGAAAGTAAGAAAAACTTGCACAAATTGACGTTTTCTTCATATTTTTTTTAAACACTTAACTTTTTCTCTCAACTTTCATTTTGTAACTTTGGAGGCTCAACACTTTGGGTGAAGAAAATGAAAAAACAAAAGCTTTATATATCTTAGGGTTTGGCCGAAAATTGGCCTTTAAAAATGAAAAGATATTTTCATTTTACAAAATAAAAATAAAGAAGTCAAATTCCTTTTTAACACCTTCACTTTAATGTAAAGTCAAACTTATACACTAACTAATCATTTCCTAACTTTATCATAATGGTAGATATTTATATTTTAAATATTTAAAAATTAAATAATTAATTAAATATAAATATCTCAAATATATGTATTATATTTACTTTAAATAATCCAAATATATATATTAATGATATATGTCAAATATTAAAAATTTGACATTTAATTAATGTTTATTTAATAAAATCATACATAAAATCAAATACACATTAATTAGGAAATTACTGAAATGTCTCTATGCATGTATCTTTCGTTTAACCGTTAAACGATTTATAAATAATCAATATTATTCATAAAAGTTTTCCTAGTGCTCTACGAGTATATTCCATTAGTGAGACTCTCTAGGTTCAGGCATATCCGTCACGAAATCCAATTTTGTGTCCATAATCTACCCACCCATAAATTATGAAAAACACAGATAAACTCACGGAACCACACAGATCGAGGTCATTGCATATATATAATCTCTATGTCACAAGTATCCAGATTATTCGAGAGATATAGATATAAACGTCAAATCTCTATAAATATAATCACATCGATGTTTCTATTAACAATCTCTTAATAACTCTTAGAACTCACTTCTACAGTGTACCAGGAGCCCATGGATTTAACAGATTGCTAATGTCATAATGAATATCTATGCTCTGTACATAGAGCTGACGGATTCTATCTTGACACACACAGTTGTGTGTGCGATGGGATATGTACGCATGTAAATTTTGATATCGAAACCCTTTACATATATGATATGGAATAACATGATGTGAAATGAATTTTAAGTCTTTGTTTTGTTACTGTATTGTATTTCGTGTAAAGATCATGTGTTATGTTCCTCGTTTCAGATGATGTATTTGATTGGCTATATAGAATCCTTGTTCGACTTTTGGTTTCTGTTGGTGGATGAATTTGAAATTATTGAGCAAGTTCCTATGAATGAATATAGATTGAAGTGATAAGTTTGATTTGATTCTGGCAGGAAATATTTGATTCAATGTGTTTTGTTTTGAAATAGCATGAGTTGTAATGATGTATGAAATATGTGACCTTTGAAAATATGTAAAGTGAGAGGATTCCCGAATATGGATAAGATTGTGACGGATGTATGTTCACAACCGAATAATCAGATATAAGGACGGTGAATAATCCAGAACGAATTTTTTATAAGGAGGGGAGAATGTAATATCCCGAATATTTTTTTTCAAAACGGTTCTGGAAGATTTCCGAATTGAAGTTTAGAATTCATAGCATGATATTATTTCAAAATAAGTCTATATGTGTTGGAAAAAAGGTTGGAATATTTTTAAGTGAAGTTTCATCACGTTTGAAAACGTGTGGTTCTGAGAACCGGTTACGCGATTTTTGAATTTATCGTTATATGGGTAAAAGTTTTTTATTTCAGCTATAAAGATAGAAAATGAACTCCGATTGAGCATATTCTTGAATCATCGGATCCATTTTTCTGAGACGAATAATATTCGTGTTCAACACTTTTTGAAAATCGCATCAGAAGGGCTTCAAAATAGCAGATTTTCGAAAATATCCTTCTAAGTGGGAGTAATTTCATAATTTCTGGAAGAATGACACTATATACATCATTGTTCATCATTACAGAATTTGGGGGAAAAAGAAAAGAGGAAGAAGAGAGAGAAAATTTGAGAGAGAGAGATGGCGTCGGCAGACGGCCCTCTGGTCATCCACGGCGGCGCGCACCGGCGATATCGTGATCGTCCGGCCACGACGCATCTCGTGGTGGCCGGTTAATGTGCGGTTGACAGCGAATGGTGGCACAGAGAGGAGAGAGACATGCGTGTTGGAATTACTAAGCATCCCAAGATCATTTCAAGCATTGAAAATAAGTGCGAATACAACGAGGGAGTTGCGGAATACTCACATCGATCGGTTGAGCGACGCGGCAACGAAAAAAATTTTCTTTTCTGCTCACTGTCATACTCGGCAGTTCACTGCAACTTGGACCTCCATTTTCATATTTGAATCATCTTCATCAAGCTCCAAGCTTCTTCAAATGGTTCCAAGCTCATGGGTGGACTTCCCTATCACCTTCGCAAGTCTCTCGGAGTGCTAGCTCTCTTGATTTTTGCCACAAAAATCAAACACATTGCTTCCCTTTTTCTTCTTGACTCTCGACAGTGGGCTGTCAAAAACAGAAGAAAAATGCCCCACCATGGGCGTGAAGAAGAGAGATGGAGAAGAAAGAGAGAGTTGGAAATGTGTAAAAAGGTTAATTGATTTCTCAAATCAATTCAACATATACCAAATATTAAAATAATAATATATGTCTATCAAGCTTTTAAAAGCTTTCAACCACTTCCATCAAGTCACATCACTCACTCAATCAATGTGACAAGTTGTCACATCACACAAAATGACTAATGATTTGACGCTTGATGCGACTAATGATTTGACGCTTGATTTGACTTGCGTGCCGCACTCGAATTCGAAATGCGAATGCGCTCGCAAAAAATCCCGGGCTCGAGTTCGCTAATTCCAAATTAAAGAATTTTCCATTACGACGTAATTAAATAATTATGCCTAGCGAAATCACTATTCACGTCGCTAACGAATCAATTCTAAATTAACTCGTTCGCCCGAATTAAAATCTAATTTTAATTCCGCGTCAAAATCCAATTTCGTTTAATATATCGAATATATTAATTTATCGATTAATTCCAAATTAATCGTTATCTCTCTTTAAATGATATTTTATCCCAGATAAAATATCTCTGTAATTAATCCCAGATTAATTTTCTCTCTCTTCTAATTAATCCCAGATTAATTAAAAGGGCGAGTCATACGTCATAGGTGAATCTTCGGGAAGCGACCCATGAGATCCCCGAATATATTGGCAGTAAAGTCGGTCGTCGGACTATCCGAACACGTAAGTACCTAGTACTACGTTTTACCGATTTAGAAGACAAGGTTGGCTTCTAGCAAAGTGCCATGCCTACCCAATTCTCCAGAAATATCCTTACAGGAATATAAGGATCTATATCAGGCGTAGTATACTTAGTATTGCGTATGTAAATTCAGTATCGGATGATCACGTGCAAGGCCTGGTGCTGGAATTGTGTCTGCCTCGTACGAAGCACATGTCGGATGTCTGGTAACTAGTCTCTATAATCGGATAAACATAACCTTGTCATTTTATCCCGATGACTGCAGTACTTAAGAGTACTAATACCGTATCCTACGTAACGATCATCTCCATATGACTGGAGTGACACTTCTGTCTTGACATCACACCCAACACACTACGATTCTCGATATACCTAGAAGAGGCGTACACAGAAACTGGTTAAAGCCCAGAACGACCAAAACCAAAGTATATTGATTGTCGCAAGTATTAGCGGTGCAAGTCTTAGGTTAAAACCAAATACACCTACCCTGATTTCGGACTTCCATAGACACATAGTCATAATACCAATGGAATTCCGAGGGGGTCTATCCAGAGCGAAGCTGTTTCCCATACCATCGGTAAAACACAACCTCCTATTACACTTGTATGAGTATCCTATACCCAAATATATGAGAACTATGTCGTTGTGCCCTCACAACGCGCACAAGTGTAATACTAGTCTTTTACGCATTTATCGATGTCCAATCTCGACAATTCTCTGACTAGGGATATTTAATGATTTATCCTTCGTGGACTGATATTGTCTCATATCTTTCTCAATCCAGGAAAAAATCATAGGGACCTCCTATCATTTATATATCTTTGTGATCTAATCACAAATGATAAGAGAGCAATCTTATTTATCACATAGTTAATTTGTACAACAACACTGTGATCTGTACAAATAGTGACGCTATGGGTCATAATTGTCCAACAATCTCCCACTTGGCCTATAGCCAGTCACTCGAGTGTCTGACACCCGAACTATGTACGGTTGGCTCAAACTGCTGAGAAAATGCTTTCGTCAGTGGATTTGCATGATTATCGTCTGATGTGATTTATTCGATCATCACTTCGCCACGATGTATGATCCGAATGAATCAGATGAATAGTCAAAGTATTTATCTGGATCGTTGATGAGACCATTAATTCTTTAGCCTATGTTGTAGCCTAGCTCAGCTGCTAACAGAACTATATCTAATCTAATTAGATTTATTATCGACCCAGAAGGCTTCTATTGCTGCCTCAGCTGCAGCAATAACCCACATTTGTTTTTTTTTCGGTAACAGTATCTTGCTTGGAAGATTTCCAGCTCACTGTTCCGTTATTCAAACTGTATAGTACCGTTTTGTGACTCATAGTCATCTTATCGGTTAGGAAACTTGTAACAGTGATCCCAGTCACTTCAAGTTCTCTATCTCCATAGTTTAAGACAACATCCTTAGTTCTCTAAGATACTAAAGGATGTTCTTAACTTCAATCCAGTGACTATCACTAAGATTGGCCTGTTTGTGAATCCATATGCTCAAAGCATATGAGACACCAGCTTGCGTACACTTTTCAATGTACGATTTCTCAGAGAGTTTTCATGAAAGCCAAGCTTTCACCGATTGTATTATGGAAATTTCATTTCCAAGAAATGACATATTATCATTATTTTATAGGACAGCCACTGTCAGTGCGCTCCCACTAACCTCCTTATATACACAAGAATCTTTTACGTTTTGAATTAAATCATAAGCTATTATGATTACATCAAAACGATAATTCCAAGAACCTATGCTTGTTTCAATCCAAACATGGATCGAATAACCTACAAACCTTGTGTTGCTTATTATGGTACGACAAAACCGACAGGATGCTGTAAACATCCTCCAAAAGGTTTCCTTTTCAGGAAAGCGATTTTCCCGTAAAGCTGTCATATTTCATAAATGAAACACGCAGCTTTAGCAAGCATTATCCAAATGGATTTACCGTGGCAACAGTTAAAAGGTTGAATCGTAATCAACACAATGTTGATAACGATACCTTTTCGCTAAAAGCCTAGCTTTATACGTTGGTATGTTGCCATCCATATATGTCTTCCTTGAAGACTTATAAAGTACCAGTAGGCACAATGCCTTGTGGTACATCAACTAGTATCCAAACCTGTTGATATACACGGAATCCATTTCGGACTCATGGCATTTTGCCATAATAGGGAGTCGATACCTTGTATCACTTCCTCATACGTAGTCAGTTGGTATTCCTCAAAAGATTGACATCTTTATGAGGTGAGATCAGAAACCCATACCCTAGGTTGTTTTCTAACTCTCTCCGACTCACGCGATTCTTGTGTATTCGAAGATTATTAGTATATTTTCATCCTTGATGAAATATTTATGTTTCATTAAGGAATGGGTGCCTTGAATAATATTACTCTGATTTTCATCGAGTTTTACTAGCCTCCCATTTACCACTGCATATAGGTATTCCTCTTAGGAAAACCGCTTGGTGAGCAACAATAAAATTGTTCTCATGTGAGTTGTATAATTACTACACTTTTGTATCCCTATGATAACCTACAATTGGCACTTATCTAATTTGGGTTTTATTTTGGTATCATCCAAATGTATGCCTAGCATACCCAAATATTTAGAAATGAGAAACCCGGTTTCGTTCCTGTTCATATCTAATATGAAGTCTGTCATACAGATTTTAATGGAACCTTATTCTAAATAAGTTTTGCATTGTTAATGCTTATCCGTTGAAGGAAATGGTAGCTCAGAGCGACTCATGATTAACCTTATCATGTCTAACAAAATTCGGTTACTCAGTTCGGACACACCGTCAAATGACGTGTTTCGGGAGGAGTCCTCATTGAAAGAATACTATACTCTTTCAAGTATATTTGAAACTTATTGCTTAAGTATTTTCCATTACGGTCTTACCGTAACGGTTTTAATACTTTAGCCGATCTGTTAGTTTACTTCGTGTCGAAACTCTAAAAGTTTTCGATTTGTGTTCTTCAAAAGAAATACATAACCATAACGCGATGCCACATCCGTACAGGTAACAAAATATTCATAGCCACATCTAGCCTAGCTAGACATGGGCCCACTTGCTTCACTTTGAACTAGGGATAACAGATCTGTGGCATTTACACTTTTACCAAGTAAATGTGTTATAGGCACTTTGCCGAATAAACTAGATTCGCAGACTTTATTTGAATAGGATCAAATCAGTCCTGGTACCCACTCTTCAAAAGTGCGGATATACGAGTCTTGTTTGATTGTGTCCTAGACAACAATACCACATATAAGTCTCTTCTGATCAAATCAGTTTGAGCTGTTTGTTTGTCATGTTCTATGTTTGAGATATTTTTATATTCAAAATATAAATTCTGTTATTCACATCTAATGTGTTTATCTCAATATCATCTTTATATAATAAAACACTTTAGTGTTCTAGAATATAAAGGTCAATCCGCAACGGATTGAACACTAATATAGAGATAATGTCTCTAGTCAAACTAGTTACATTATAACAGTTTCCTAATTTAAGTACATACCCGAAGGTAGTTCCTAAACTTAGGTATCTACGGGTTAAACAGTGACTTTCGTCCCGTTTCCAATTCGCAGATTAATCTCAACTGAAGTCAGTATTATGCTCATAGCAGATTCTGAACATCAGTATGTATTTATGTACCACACTAAGTATTAAAAATCCAATTTTAATACTAGTAGTGAGCATAATCTTGACAAACGTATTTGAAGTCAGAGCCTTGATCGTCTTCAATTCCTTCATGTCTGCATTGTCCAAACAACAGTCATGCTTCCGCGATCCCGTTTGCCACAATTTAGGCAAACATTTTAGGATATGTCATTTATCTTCCCAGAAGACTATAATGATTTTTCCTTTGCCCTTTTCAACACTCCAGAAGCCTTTGGCCAAGCCTTGGCCTTCTAGAATATCGAAGTAAGATGCGCATTGCGCTACTTGCCTTATTGCAAATTTTGACTTTGTCTCCTTGAGAATAGTCATTAACTCTCCAAGAGTTTACTATTGCAATTTAGTACTTCTAAGATCTAAAATAGATCTATGAAGATCCTTCAATTTCTTTATCATACTTTAAGGATCTAATCCTTAGTTTTGATTCATAAATTAAGGAGTCTACTGCGACAAGCTTAATGGATTAAACACAAAAGTTATCATCACATAAATCTTCCAAAGATTATGCTCTACTATTTACTTAACTCCGGGCTTAGGCATAATATGTTATTTTATCAAATAAAGTATCTTATTAGTTTCCAGGACTATCCTGAAATTATTCCCAATTTGAAAAATTAAACCATTTAAATACATTTTCTCTAGGATTATGTTTTAAATGTCAATCTTTCAATTTCTATCTTGATTCTAATAGTCCAACTATTTAATCAACGATTTAGGTACTATTTATTATAATGATTATTATAGTCCAACTATTTAATCAACTACAATTTAATAGATAAAAATCAATTATATTGATTACTATAATCCAATTATAAAATCAACTATAAATGAATAGTTTGAATACAGTCCAACTGTTAATTAAAACAACGTTTAAATATTAGTCCAACTAATATTTAATTTATTTGATGAATGATATTTGTTTGAGCGCGTATGGCAAGTAATTAAACGAATATTGCAAATTCAATTCTTGCCTCCCACTATTTTTCGGTGAGCCTCTAACCCTCTATCGAGTACTCAGGAAACCGTGTTTCCTAGCGGGCTAGGATCCCGTTAAATATCACATAATCTTGACTTTGGCCAACAAATTGTATGATAATTAACTAGGTAGATCTCTAAGATCAATTGGATCCAATACAATTCCTAGATCCAGTAGGGGGACTTCTAAGTCCGAAACATATATCATATATATTCCAATACATCCAATGTATTACCTAACCTTTTTCCTCTGAATCAACTAAGCCTTGGCTTTGGCACAAGAAACTTAGTGATCCTTGTTAAGCGTGACCCATTGACCATGGAAAGCTTCGTAATCAATGTCGATGGACAGGAAATGGTCTTGACTTTGGCCAACAAACCACAACTTGGACAAAACACCGATATGGAACAAAGCTCTCGTGATTCAAACACATCCTCGATGGACAAAGGCCTTGACTTTGGCCAACAAGCCAATGCCAGTCTTGGATCTTGAGTAAGAATCACTCAATGGAAGGAAAAACGTTTAATATTTGTGAGGGTTTTTCGCGTGCAAATTGGCAACTAATTTATTATCTTTGTTAAGGTCTCATCATCATACACCCTTAAACATGCATTCTAAACACATAATAAAGCGCGTATAAATAAAATAATAATGATATGCGGATGGATACTTTACACATTGATCCTAGATCAAATCTCTCTCTTTCCTCTCCCGCTAGCACATGTATCACTTCTACCCGTTACACTGCACTTCTAAAGAAACGTCATTTATATTGAGGGGAATATGTGAGAAGAGAATACAAAGAATAAGGAGGTAATAAGACTGGACATACAAGTCCAATTTAATAGATTCCAAATTTATTACAATAATTTCTAAAATTGCCCCACCCATCTAATATCCATCTGATATACATTATTCATGCATCGCAACCATGTATTCACACAAGCATGTTATTAATCAATCTAATCAAATTAATTAATCTGTTAATTAGTGACCATCTAATGTTCAAATAACGATTTGATTTTGCTCGAGTCAAACTCGTTTTGCGAATAAATACTCAAAGTATGAATTCTCGAATTAAATTAAACTACAAAATTAAATCCAATTCAATTTGTATTTAATATTCATTCACTATTTAATTCCAAATTAATCACTGCTGCAAGTTTCCTAAACCGATAAAAACGACTATAAGTCACAAACGGTACTATACAGTTTGAATAACGGTACAGTGAGCTGGAAATCTTCCAAGCAAGATACTGTTACCGTATAAACAACAAATACGGGTTATTGATGCAGCTGAGGCGGCAATAGAATCCATTTGGGTCGATAACAAATCTAATTAGATTAGATATAATTCTGTTAGCAGCTGAGCTAGGTTTGAGCACAGGCTAAAGAAATAACGGTCTCATCAACGATCCAGATAAATACTTCGATAGTTCATCTGATTCGTTCGGATCATACATCATGGCGATGTGATGATCGTATAAATTACATCAGATGATAATCATACAAATCCGCTGATGAAGTCTTTTCTCAGCAGTTTGAGCCAACCGTACATAGTTCGGGTGTAAGACACTCGAGTGACTGGCTATAGGCCAAGTGGGAGATTGTTGGACAATTATGACCCATAGCGTCACTATTTGTACATATCATTGTGTTATTGTACAAATAAACTATGTGACAAATGAGATTGCACTCTTATCATTTGCGATTAGATCACCTAGATATATAAATGATAGGAGGTCCCTATGATTTGTTCCTGGATGGAGAATGATATGAGACAGTAATAGTCCACGAATGATAAATCATTAAATATCTCTAGTCAGAGTAATATCGAGATCGGACATCGATAAATACGTAAAAGACTAGTATTACACTTGTGCGCATTGTGAGGGCATAACAACATAGTTTTCATATATTTGTGTATAGGATACTCATGCAAGTGTAATAGGAGGTTGTGTTATACCGATGGTACGGGAAACAGCTTCGTTATAGATAGACCCCCTCGGAATTCCATTGGTAGTATGATTATGTGTCTATAGAAGTCCGAAATCAGGGTAGGTGTATTTGGTCTTAACATGAGACTTGCACCGCTAATACTTGCGACAATCAATATACTTCGATCGCGGTCATCCAGGGCTTTAACAGTTTATGTGTACGCCAATGCTGGGTATATTGAGAATCGTAGTGTGTTGGGTGTGATGTCAAGACGGAAGTATTGTTGGACAAAATGACCCATAGCGTCACTATTTGCACAGATCATTGTGTTGTTGTAGCAAATTAACTATGTGACAAGGAAATTGCACTCTCATCATTTGTGATTAGATCACCATAGATATATAAATGAAGAGAGGTCCCTATGATTAGTACCTGGACTGAGAATGATATGAGACAGTATCAGTCCCCGAAGGTTTAATCATTAAATATCCCTAGCCGTAGTATTATCGAGACTGGACATCGATAATGCGGAATAGGCTAGTATTGCACTTGTGCGCGTTTTTGAGGGCACAACGGCATAGTTCTCATATATATAAGTATTGGATACTTATGCAAGTGCGATAGGAGGTCGTGTTTCACCGATGGTACGGGAAACAGCTTCGCTCTGGATAGACCCCTCGGAATCCCATTGGTATTATGACTATGTGTCTATGAGAGGCCGAAATCAAGGTAGGTGTGTATGGTCTTAACCTGAGACTTACATCGCTAATACTTACGATAATCGATAGACTTTGGTCTTGGTGGTAGGGGACTTTTTAAACGGGTTCTGTGTACACCATTTCTGGGTTTATCAGAGAGTCGTAGTGTATTGGGTGTGATGTCAAGACGGAAGTATCACTTCAGTCATATTGGAGTTGATGTCACGCAGGATACGGTACTAGTGCTCTTGAGTGTTGCGCAACCAATCGGGATATTGTGACCAGGTCATGTATATCCGATTATAGAGACTATGTTACCAGACATCCGACATGTGCTTCGGACGGGGCAGACACTTATCCAGCCCCAGCCCTAGCACGTGATTATCCGATACTGGGCCAATATACACAATACTACGGTTATACTACGCTTGATACAGATCTATATATTCCTGTAAGAATATTTCTGGAGAATTGGGTAGGCATGGCGCTTTGCTAGAAGCCAACCTTGTCTTGTAAATCGATATAAACGTAGTACGAGGTACTTACGTGTTCGGACAGTCCGACGATCGTATTTACTGCCAACATATCCGGAGATCTCATGGGTCGCTTCCTGAAGATTCACCGATGACGTATTACTCGCACTTTGATTAATCTGGGATTAATTAGAAGAGAGAGATAGAATTAATCTGGGATTAATTGCGGAGATATTTTATCTGGGATAAAATATTAATTAAAGAGAGAGAACGATTAATTTGGAATTAATCGATAAAATTAATATATTCGATATATTAATCGAAATTGGATTTCGACGCGGAATTAAAATTAGATTTTAATTCGGGCAAACGAATTAATTTAGAATTAATTCGTTAGCGACGTGAATAGTGAATTCGCTAGGCGAAATCATTTAATTACGACGCGACGGAAAATTCGTTAATTTGGAATTAGCGAACCCGAGCCCGAGAGTGATTGCGAGCGCATTCGCATTTCGAATTCGAGCGCGGCACGCAAGTCACATCAAGCGTCAAATCGCTAGTCGCGTCAATCGTCAAATCAATTGTCACTTTGAGTGATGTGACTTGACAACATGTCACTTTATTAAAGTGAATAGATGTGATGTGACTTAAAGTTAAAAGTTGAAATGATGAAAAAACTTTATTGTTTTTTAACTTTTGACTTTTGAATTAAAAAGATAAGATATATATGTTTTATTGATTTTACTTGGTAAATGAAATAAAAAAAAAATATATATAAACTTATCACTCTCTCTCTGCAACATGCAAGGCATACGGTTTGTCTCTTCCCTCTCTTTTCTCTCCTCTCATCTCACGGCTTCACTGCCGTTTCTTCTTCATTTTTTTTTGGTTTCACCGAGAAAATGGAGATGCATGGAAGATGATAAGTGCTAGCACACCTTGAGTAATACATAGGTGATAGGGAAGTGTCTTCATGAGCTTGGAAAGCTTGAAGCTTGAGCTTCAATGGTGCTTTCAATGGCCGAAAATGGAGGAGACTTTCACACACAGCCCAACCGTGCGTCCACTGCAGTTCCAGAAGCCATTGCCGAGCTTGGAGGGAGCTTAAAAACGCACCTTGTTCTTCATTCATCAAAACCAATCAATGTGAGTTTGTTTCCGCCGTACTCCTTAGATGTGTTCATATGCGGTTTTTATGCATGATTTGTGATCCTTGGGACCTTGATTGAACTCTTTCAATGGTATCTAGAGCTTTTGTTGCATAAAAACCGAATTAGGGTCTTGAGCATATTTGGGGCTTTTTGATTTTAGCTTGATTCTGTCTAATTGATTGTTTGAGAATGATTATATATGATTGAATTTGAGTTGTATGTAATCAATTTGATAAAAAATTGATTGGATTGATTTTCCCCATTTGCTTATTTTTGGTCAAAACTTTAATTTGGGTAAACTCGATTTCGGCATGATTTGGTTGAATTGTTTGATGCATTATGCTTGAATGAGGTTGAATTGAAGTTGTGCATGATCAATTTCAAGAAAATTGGATTAGATCAATTTTCCCCAATTCTTTAGGTTGAACATGAAACTTGAAATTGGGAAAAATGTGTTTAAGCATGTTTTAATTGAATTGGATGTTTAAGTATGCTTAGAACATGTTTAATTGAGATTGTGTGTGATCAATTTCATGAAATTGGATTGGATTCAATTTTCCCCAAATTGGAAGCTTGGCCGAAAATTGGAAGAACCCTAATGTCTTGGTAATTTTGTTTTGTTTGATCATTGGATGATTTAAAACAATTGGTTAATGTTGTTTTGAAGTTCAATTGGATTGAATTTTGATTTGGAACATTTTTCCCTTTTAAAGTGGCTTGGCCGAATCTTAGGAACATGAAATTTATTGTGATTTTTTGTTTTAATTCATTGGATGAATTGTATTTATTTGGGAATTAAGATTGTGGACTCAATTGGATTGAAACCGAATCGAATTGAAAAACCCCTAATTGCCGAGACTTAATAGCATGTTAATTGGGTTTGATTTTAATTGAATTGTGTGGACACTATTTGGTTGTTAAAAGTGCATGATTAATTAGGCTAATTGATATTTTAGAAATGTTAATTGGGTAATTGATTGTGTATTACACTTAGGTTAATTAATTGTGAAATTTGGAATTTTATAAGTTAATTAATTTGGGCTTGATTTTGGAATTGGGCTTGTTAGGTTGTAATTGGGCTTTTGGGCTTTGTTGTAACAAGTTGGGTTTAGGCAAAATTGGTTGGATCCAATTAGGCCCAAAACCGAATCCAAAAGGTCCAATTATGATTTAATGGACCTTAATTATTTAATTGGGCCTAATGGGCCAAAATTAATTTAAAGGCTTATGGGGTAACTCCCGGATTGGATTTTGGTTGTTCGTTTTGACCCGAGTTGACCAAAAGTCCACGCCTATAGAAATTAATTAAAAGCCCATTGGACTTTAATTAAATAAAACATTAGATGTTAATCGGGCTTTGAGACCCGTTGCGATTAAATTTGGAATTTAAGTCGTAAAGGTTCGTTAATAAAGGTGTAATATTTAATTTGGATTAAATAATGAATTAGAATTAAATACGTATTAAATTGGATTTAATTATGTAATTTAATTTAATTCGTAGAAATTGTACTTTGAGTACGTGTTTGCAATACGAGTTTGACTCGAACAAAATCATCAAATCTTGTTTGAACATTGGATGATCACTAATAATCAATCAGATTAATTAATTTGATTGATTGATTGATAACATGCTTGTATGAATACATGGTTATGATGTTTGAATAATGTATATCGGATGGATATTAGTCGGGTTGGGCGATTTTGGAAATTGTAATAAATTTGATTTATTAAATTGGACCTGCGTGTCCAGCCTTATCTCTTATTTCTTTGTATTCTCTTCTCACCTATCCCCCTCCATGTAAAAGAGGTTTCTTTAGAAGTGTAGTGTAACGGGTAGAAGTAATACAAGTGCTAGCGGGAGAGAGAGAAAGTGAGAGATTTGATCTAGGATCAATGTAAAATATCCATCCGCATATCATTATTATTTATTTTCATATACGCTTTATTATGTATTTAGAATGCATGTTTAAGGGTGTATGATGATGAGACCTTAAGAAAGATAATTAAATTGGTAGCCAATTTGCACGCGAAAAACCCTCGTTAAATATCAAGCATCATTTCCTTCCATTGAGTGATTCTTGCTCAAGATCGGAGATTGTCAGGGGTTGTTTTTGACCAAAGTCAAGCCCTGTCATTCAAAGATGTGCTTTAATCACGAGGCTTTGTTATATCGGTGTCGTGTCCAAGTTGTGGTTTGTTTTTTGACCAAAGTCAAGACCACTTCTTGTCCATAGACATTTGATTACGAAGCTTCCCTGTCAATGGGTACCGCTTGACTGGGATCACTAGGTTTGTTTTTGGCCAAGCCAAGGCCTAGTTGATTCAGAGGAAACAGGTAGGGTATATATTTGATATATAGGCATATATTAGATATATGTTTCGGACTTGGATGTCCACCTACTGGATCTAGGAGTTGGATGGGATCCAATTGATCTTCGACATCTACCTTGTTAATTATCATACAATTTTTTATTGACCAAAGTCAGGATTGTATGATACTTTAACGGGATCCTAGCCCACTAGGAAACGCGGTTTCCCGAGTACTCCACAGAGGGTTAGAGGCTCGACGAAAAATAGTGGGAGGCAAGTATTGAATTTGCAACATTCGTTCAATTACTCGCTAAACACGCTCATTTTATTTTATTCGTCATATTAATCAAATATTAGTTGGACTAATATTTATTTTTTTTTAATAAACAGTTGGACTGTATTATACTTGATTATATATAATTGGATTATATTAATCAATATATTTAAATAATTAATTTCAGTTTACAGTTGATTTTATAATTGGATTATAGTAATCAATGTAATTGAGGTTAATTAATTTGGATTATATTTGATTATATAGTTGGACTATTATAATCATTATAATAAATAGTACCACTAATCGTTGATTAAATAGTTGGACTATTGTATCAAGATAAGAAATTGAAAAGTTGGATATTTAAAATATAATCTGGGATTAAAATATTTTAAATGATTAATTTTCAAATTGGGAATAAATAATAGGTTACTTTATTTGATAAAATAACTTATTATACCTTACGCCCAAAATTAAGCAAATAAGTAGAGCATAAAATCTTTGAAGATTTATGTGACGATGACTTTAATGCTT
Source organism: Zanthoxylum bungeanum (assembly GCA_019454045.1). NCBI lineage: Eukaryota > Viridiplantae > Streptophyta > Magnoliopsida > Sapindales > Rutaceae > Zanthoxylum > Zanthoxylum bungeanum. Next base: position 106,046 of record SKCR01026623.1, on the reverse strand, counting down.
AATTAATATACTTGTCATAAATCTAATTTAGATTTAAGAAGTATTAAAATTGCAATTTATAATTCTTGGAGAATAATTGACTATTCTAGAGAGATAAGTCAAAGTTTGCAATTGGGCATGTTCACGAGGTGCACATTCCTTTCATATTCTAAAAAAACCAAGGCTTGGCCTAAGGTTCCTAAAATATTGAAAAGGATAATTGACATATCCCAAAGTGACTACCATTTGGATATGGAAGACACGAAGGAATTAAAAAAGGGCGAGGCTCTAACTTTAAAAATATTTGTCAAAGCTATGTTCACTACTAGTATTGAAATTAGATTTTAAATACTTAGTGTGGTACATAAAATATGTGTATTGATGTTCAGAATCCGCTATGAGTTGGATACTGACTTTAAACCGAGATTTCTCTGCAAATCGGAAACTGGACGAAGGTCGCTGTTTCGACCGTGGATACTTAAATTAGGAACTGTTATATGTAACTAGTTTGACTAGAGACATTATCTCTATATCAGTGTTTAATCCATTGCGGATAAAACCTTTATTTCTAGAACACTAAGTGTTTTATTATAAAAGATGATACCGAGATAAACATATTAGATGTGAATAACAGAATTTATATTTTGAATATAAATAAATCTCTCACATATAAAATGACAAATAATTAGCTCATATTGATTTGATCAATAGAGACTTATTTGTGGCATTGTTGTCTGGGACACAATTTAATTAGACTCGTATATCCACACTTTTGAAGAGTGGATACTAGGACTGATTTGACTATTCAAATAAGGTCTGCGAATCTAGTTTATTAGGTAAAGTACTTAAATACTATTTACTTGGTAATAGTGTAAGTGCACCGATCTATTAACCCTATTCATGGTGAAGTTAGTGGGCCCATATCTAGCTTGGCTAGATGTGTACATGAATATTTCGTGACCTTAACGGATGTGGCATCACGTTATGGTTATGTGTTTCTTTTGAAGAACACAAATACGAAACTTTGAGTTTCGACACGAAGTATACAAACAGATCGGCTGTAGTATTATGCCGCTACGGTAAGACCGTATTGGTAAATACTTAAGCAGTAAGTTTCATACGTACATGAAAGAGTACGGTATTCTTTCATATGAGGACTCCTCCCGAGACACGTCAATTGACGGTGTGTCTGAACTAAAAACCAAGTTTTGTTGGACATGATTAGGTTTTTCGTGAGTCGCTCTGAGCTACTGTTTCCTTCAACAGGATATGTATTAACAGTGCAAAACTTATTTAGAATAAGGTTCCATGTAAATCTGTTTGACAGATATCATATAGGATATGAACAGGAAAGAAACGAGGTTTCTCATTCCTGATAATTTGGGTATGCCAGGCATAAAGTTTGGATGATACCAAACTAAGAACCCAAATTGGATTAGTGCCAATATAGGTTATCCTAAGGGAACCATAAGTATAGTACTTATAAATCCCACATGAGAACAATGTGATTGTTGCTCACCATGCGGTTTTCCTGAGAGGAATACCGATATGCAGTGGTCAGTGGGAGGATAGTGATACTCGATGAAAATCAGTAATACTATTCAAAGCACGAAGTCCTTAATGGAACACAGACAATTCATCTATGATGAATCTGTACCATTAATCTTCAAATACACAAGAAATCGGGTAGATCGGATAGAGTCAGAAAACAACCTAGGGTATGGGTTTCTGATCTAACCTCATTAAGATGTCAATCTTATGAAGGTATATCCACCGACTACGTTTTGAGGAAGTGATACGAGGTATCGACTCCCTGTTATGGCAAAGTGCCATGAGTCCGAAATGGATTCCATGTATAACGACTATTATGGATACTAGTTGTTGTACCACAAAGCATTGTGCCTATTGGTACTTATACGTCTTCAAGAAGACATACATGGATGGCAACACACCAACGTCCAAAGCTAGGCTTTTGACGGAAAGGTATCGTTATCAACATTGTGTTAATAACGGTTCAACTTTTACCTGTTGCTATGGTAAATTCATTTTGAAGATGCTTGTTGATGACTGTATATTTCATTTATGAAATATGTCAGTTACAAATCAAAATCGCTTTCCTGAAAAGGAAACCTTTTGGAGAATGTTTATAACATTCTGATGATTTTGTATAACCGACAAACAAGGTTTGCGGATTATTCATCCATGTTTGGATTGAAGCAAGCATAGGGTTCTTGGAACTGACGTTTTGAAATAATCATAATAGTTTATGATTTAACTCAAAACGAAATAATTCTTGTGTATATAAGGAGGTTAGTGGGAGAGGGCACTGACAATGAATTCCCATAAAACTTGGTGAAAGCTTGGCTTTCATGAATATTCTTTCAATAGAAATTCTCCGTAGAATTCTGGGGAGTAACAACCTTTATTCAAGGAATAAAGATCTACTGGGCTAGATTTGGAGTTGGTAACACTCTCTGAGAAATTGTACATTTAAAATGTACTTATATTGGTGTCTCATACGCTTTGAGCATATGGAGTCACAATCGGGTCAATCCAAGTGATAGTCACTGGATTGAAGATTAAGAACATCTGTTAGTATCTGAGAGAACTAAAGATGTTGTCTTAAACTATGGAGATGGAGAACTTGAAGTGACTGGGATCACTGCTGCAAGTTTCCAAACCGGTAAATATTGCGGTACTATAAAGTTTGAACACTGGGACAGTGAGCTGGAAATCTTCCGAGCAAGATAACTGTTGCCGAATTAACAACAAATGCGGATTATTGCTGCAGCTGAGAGGCATAATAGAAGCCATTTGGATCGATAATAAATCTAATTAGATTAGATATAGTTCTGTTAGCAGCTGAGCTAGGCGTCAGCACAGGCTAAAGAATTAAAGGTCTCATCGACGATCCAGAATATACTTCTATATCATCTGATTTGTTCGGATCATACATCGTGGCGATGTGATGATCGTGTAAATCGCGTCAGACGATAATTAAGCAAATCCGCTGACGAAAACCTTTCCTCAGCAATTTGAGCGAACCGTACATAGTTCAGGTGTGGGACACTTGAGTGACTGGCTATGTGCCAAGTGGGAGATTGTTGGACAAAATGACCCATAGCGTCACTATTTGCACAGATCATTGTGTTGTTGTAGCAAATTAACTATGTGACAAGGAAATTGCACTCTCATCATTTGTGATTAGATCACCATAGATATATAAATGAAGAGAGGTCCCTATGATTAGTACCTGGACTGAGAATGATATGAGACAGTATCAGTCCCCGAAGGTTTAATCATTAAATATCCCTAGCCGTAGTATTATCGAGACTGGACATCGATAATGCGGAATAGGCTAGTATTGCACTTGTGCGCGTTTGTGAGGGCACAACGGCATAGTTCTCATATATATAAGTATTGGATACTTATGCAAGTGCGATAGGAGGTCGTGTTTCACCGATGGTACGGGAAACAGCTTCGCTCTGGATAGACCCCTCGGAATCCCATTGGTATTATGACTATGTGTCTATGGGAGGCCGAAATCAAGGTAGGTGTGTATGGTCTTAACCTGAGACTTACATCGCTAATACTTACGATAATCGATAGACTTTGGTCTTGGTGGTAGGGGACTTTAAACGGTTCTGTGTACACCATTTCTGGGTTTATCAGAGAGTCGTAGTGTATTGGGTGTGATGTCAAGACGGAAGTATCACTTCAGTCATATTGGAGTTGATGTCACGCAGGATACGGTACTAGTGCTCTTGATTTGCGCAACCAATCGGGATATTGTGACCAGGTCATGTATATCCGATTATAGAGACTATGTTACCAGACATCCGACATGTGCTTCGGACGGGGCAGACACTTATCCAGCCCCAGCCCTAGCACGTGATTATCCGATACTGGGCCAATATACACAATACTACGGTATACTACGCTTGATACAGATCTATATATTCCTGTAAGAATATTTCTGGAGAATTGGGTAGGCATGGCGCTTTGCTAGAAGCCAACCTTGTCTTGTAAATCGATATAAACGTAGTACGAGGTACTTACGTGTTCGGACAGTCCGACGATCGTATTTACTGCCAACATATCCGGAGATCTCATGGGCCGCTTCCTGAAGATTCACCGATGACGTATTACTCGCACTTTGATTAATCTGGGATTAATTAGAAGAGAGAGATAGATTAATCTGGGATTAATTGCGGAGATATTTTATCTGGGATAAAATATTATTTAAAGAGAGAGAACGATTAATTTGGAATTAATCGATAAAATTAATATTCGATATATTAATCGAAATTGGATTTCGACGCGGAATTAAAATTAGATTTTAATTCGGGCAAACGAATTAATTTAGAATTAATTCGTTAGCGACGTGAATAGTGAATTCGCTAGGCGAAATCATTTAATTACGACGCGACGGAAAATTCGTTAATTTGGAATTAGCGAACCCGAGCCCGAGAGTGATTGCGAGCGCATTCGCATTTCGAATTCGAGCGCGGCACGCAAGTCACATCAAGCGTCAAATCGCTAGTCGCGTCAATCGTCAAATCAATTGTCACTTTGAGTGATGTGACTTGACAACATGTCACTTTATTAAAGTGAATAGATGTGATGTGACTTAAAGTTAAAAGTTGAAATGATGAAAAAGCTTTATTGTTTTTTAACTTTTGACTTTTGAATTAAAAATAAGATATATATGTTTTATTGATTTTACTTGGTAAATGAAATAAAAAAAAATATAATATAAACTTATCACTCTCTCTCTCTCTCCAACATGCAAGGTACGGTTTCTCTCTTCCCTCTCTTTTCTCTCCTCTCATCTCACGGCTTCACTGCCGTTTCTTCTTCATTTTTTTTGGTTTCACCGAGAAAATGGAGATGCATGGAAGATGATAAGTGCTAGCACACCTTGAGTAATACATAGGTGATAGGGAAGTGTCTTCATGAGCTTGGAAAGCTTGAAGCTTTGAGCTTCAATGGTGCTCATCAATGGCCGAAAATGGAGGAGACTTTCACAGCCCAAACCGTGCGTCCACTGCAGTTCCAGAAGCCATTGCCGAGCTTGGAGGGAGCTTAAAAACGCACCTTGTTCTTCATTCATCAAAACCAATCAATGTGAGTTATGTTTCCGCCTTACTCCTTAGATGTGTTCATATGCGGTTTTTATGCATGATTTGTGATCCTTGGGACCTTGATTGAACTCTTTCAAGTATCACTCCAGTCATAGTGGAGATGATGGTCACAAAGGATACGAGACTGGTTCTCTTAAATGCTGCAGCTATCGAGATATTATGACAAGGTCATGTATATCCGATTATAGAGACTAGTCACCAGACATCCGACATGTGTTTCGTACGGGCAGACACAATTCCAGCCCCAGCCTAGCACGTGATCATCTGATACTGTATCGACACATACACAATACTAACTAACGTATACTACGCCTGATATAGATCCTTTATTCCTGTAAGGATATTTCCGGAGAATTGGGTAGGCATGGCGCTTTGCTAGAAGCCAACCTTGTCTTGTAAATCGGTAAACGTAGTCTTGGTACTTACGTTTCGGATAGTCCGACAACCGAATTTACTGCCACATATCCGGGGATCTCATGGGTCGCTTCCCAAAGATTCACCGATGACGTATGACTCGCACTCTAAATTAATATGGGATTAATTAGAAGAGAGAGAAAATTAATCTGGGATTAATTGTGGAGATATTTTATTTGGGATAAAATATCAATAATAGAGAGATAACGATTAATTTGGAATTAATCAATTAAATTAATATATTCGATATATTATACGAAATTGGATTTCGACGCGGAATTAAAATTAGATTTTAATTCGGGCGAACGAATTAATTTAGAATTAATTCGTTTGCGACATGAATCGTAATTATGCTAGGCATGATTATTTAAATAAATTAGATTTAATTGCGACGCAACAGAAAATTCGTTAATTTGGAATTAGCGAACCCGAGCCCGAGATTTTTTACGAGCGCATTCGCATTCCGAATTCGAGTGCAGCACGCAAGTCAAATCAAGTGTCATATCGCTAGTCGCATCTAGCGTCACATCATTCCTCAATCAAGTGATGGATGTCTTTCACTTTGAGTGATTGACGTAAGTCACTCTTCATGATTGATGGATTGATGTAAGTTGATGGAAGTGGTTGGTGCCATTATGACTTGACTTTTTGAAAGCCAAATTCATGGAAAATGAATTTGAAATTCAAATTTGAGTATTTGATACACAAAATTTGGAACCAACACACACAACACTCTCTTTCTCTCATCTCTCTCTCTCGCCCAACATGGGCAATTTCTCTTCTGTTTTGGCAATTCACTATCGTGAACCAAGAGGAAATATGAAGCTTAGATTCGCGATTTTGTGGCAAAATCAGGAGTGCTAGCACACTACGAAGTCATGGGAAGGTGATACGGAAGTCCACCCATGAGCCAGGAATCGTTTGACGAAGCTTGGAGCTTGGATTCTTGAAGCTTGATGACGGAAAATGGGGACTGGTTGCTGCTCACTGCCGAGTCCACTGCCGAGCAGAAAATGAATTTTTGTTGCTTGCCGCGTCACTCAACCGATCGATGTAAGTATGCCGCGACTTTCTCGATTGTATTCACACATGTTTATATGATTTTGATTCGATCCTTGTGACCGTAGAACTCCAACAGATCAGTGTTTGAGACTGTGGCCACAGTGGAAGAATCATGTGAGATTATTGGGTTATAACGATTCGTGAAACTATCAATATCATACATTTGACCATATGGGTAGACACTTTCTGTACCCTAGGTCAATAGGTGGGAATACAGTGAGGCGAGGGACCGTATCATATGTAAATCGCATACAGAATGGGTATATATATATCTTTCCTTCTCATTTGAGGGCCTTGACATGTTGCTAGATGTCAACTTTGGTTATTGAAATCGAACGACCATCGGATCGGAGGATAATTTATGTTCGATTAAATTATCATGATTCATTTCATGTCCAACTTGAGGGGAACCCAAAAGGTCACACACAACAAAGTCAAAATCAATGGTTAACAGTGCACAATACAAATATAACAAGCATATATGATTACTGTATGAATTGTTCATAAATGGTTCAATGTGTTTAATTATTGAAAAGATCATTTATGAGGTTCCATAGTGGCTTAGGGATTGGTGAATGACGATGGGGGCACTTTGGGAATTGGAATAAAAAAAATTACTATTCACATGAATAATATTTTTTTTTTGTTATTTGTTTTGAATTTTAATTCGGCCCAAACCCTTATAAGGGTTTTATAATCTCATTAAACCACTAATTTAAGATCCAATGGCTATGATTAAATTAGCTTTTATCCCACATCGGATTCTTAATTAATTTTGTTGTCTTTGTAGCACTATATAAACCCAAAGAATTCTTCACAAATTCTTACACGAAACCTTTCATATCTTGGATTTATATAAGTGAGCAACTCTAAAGTTTAAGAGTAAGCCAATGATTTTAAGGATCCTTAAGTCTAATTAACTAGAGGAACCTCGAGTTAAAAGTTTTGAGGTATTTGTCTAGGCTAGCACCAAGGGCAAAATACCCGTTCACTCAAGGCGTAGTCTTGCCGTTGAGTTTTGGCTTTGGTGTGTGCATCTTTGGAGGCCACTCACTTGGGTGGCTCTTTGGAACGTGGAAGAGCTTACTGAGTTTGAGAAAAGCTTGTAGATTGGAGGGAGGACTGGAGGAGTCTACGGTTCAAGTAAGTCTTTTTTCTATATTTTAATTAGAGTTCTTATGATAGTTAGCATGTTTAGGTTTATGTTATTTCCATGTTATATGAGTTTTATGCTTAGAATATATATTAACATGCCTAGGTACAAGTTTTCGTACAAAGGGAAAGTGCATAATAATTTTTAATTTTGCGCTACGCACTCGCAGCCGCTTCCCAACAGTGGTATCAGCGTGCCGTTTTTTTTTTATTATTTCTCTCTTATTTGAACTCGAAATTTGGTGTTTAAAAGCTCGTTGGAAATCTAATACCCTGAACTTAATTTTAGGTACAAGTTTTGCATGATTTGGTTAAGATTTGAATTATGAGACTGCATTTAAAGTGCAAAAAAATGTGAATAGTAAATTTATTTGAATAAAATAAAATGCAATATCATAATTAAATATTAATCAAAGTTATTTAATACCTAAAATAATTCCAACATATTAAAACTCATATGCTTGATGATTCTATGTATGATTATAATTGGTATGATTATTTTAGGGTGCAAGCATCTAGAGACTTTCTAAGAAATAGAGAGTGTATTGTTTATCCCTTAGCTAAGTAATTATTCCGTGATGAACTTAGAGATTTATTACCTTTAAGGCTAATAAATATAAATCACTTGTTTATAATAAAAGACATTATAAAAGATAGAAGTGGGTTGGGACCAAGGGGTTAATAAAACTTTCCAAACTAAAGTTAATTTAACCAAAGGTATTACTAGAATTAGATAATGATTTGGTGTCTTCCTTCACTCACTACCTTTTTATAGCCAAAAGGAAAAGATGTGAAGACATCTAGATAATCATTTACTCAAAGCTTACCTTAAAGCATATTTAAAGTGTTGGACTGATTTGGAGGATCTATTGTTTAATCATGTCACCAAGGCAATAAAAACTAAGAGGTAAGGGTATTTAAAAGAGTTCGCTCCACCCTCCTTCTGGGGAATTTTCAATGGAGGAATCCATTTGACAGTTATTCACTTAAACTTGCTAAAATCCTTAATAATAATTTAAGTCTAAAATTTGCCTCCCATTGTAAAGTATAGACCCAAAGGGCTTAAACCGTATTGGCAGGACTAGGCTTTACCAGACTGACCAATCCCAATTTGTCCCTAAATCGTACTATTGACAATGGTTTGACTTTTCTGAGTCATAAGACGCAGCGACTCATAGGCGTGGTCTTATAACTTAGTGGCAAAGACTGGGTGTCCACAAGGACTAGCATAAGCTATGGCATGTTTGATTGCCCAACCCAATGATTAAGGAATTGTGATTTATATCATAAATTGGTTGGGAACCTACCTAATTATCATATTTTATAACAGCCTGCCCTAGTCGGAGTTATGAAATGATGATAATGGGATCCTTGCCCACAAGAAATCCATCGTATTGGGGTTGATGCGATTTGCTCAAAATTTTAAAACAATTGAGTGGGAGCAACTTCATAATATTAAAAGCCCATGTTATTATGAAACATTAATGAAAACATATTCCTAATTTTAACATTTTCTCTTAACAGGTGGGTTAAAATATTTCACAAACATTCAAATGGAAAATAGAGTATCACTTCGTTTCATCCTTGATGAGCATAAGCTCAAAGGGGACAACTACAATGACTGGTTTAGAAACCTTAGAATTGTCTTACGACAAGAAAAGATTTTCTATGTTCTTGAAAGACCATTTCCCTCTGAACCCGCAGAAGATGCTGACCAAGATATATTTGATGCTTAGAAGAAACACATCGATGATGATGAGCAAGCAGTTTCCATAATGGTTGGCTCTATGTCGGACGAACTTCAGAAAGCTTACGAAGATATGGATGCTCAAACCATCATCTTTCACTTGAATAAGTTGTATGCAACTTCCGTTCATACCGTCAGATTTCAAGTGTCATGTGCCTTATTCCAAACAAGGTATAAGAAATGATCTGTTAGTGTTGGCCAACCTCGGGTTCATCATGGATTATGAGATAGGTCACGATCTAATTCTTCAGCCCTTACCAAAAGAATTCTCTAACTTTATTATGCAGTTTCATCTGTCTGATAAAGAAGCTACTTTAGCAGAATTGCACATTCTGAGAAAGCAAGCAGAGAATGACTTGAAACCTAAGCTTAAAACCTATGTCATGTTTACGGGTACGGACCTGAAGCCACGAGGCCCAAAGAAAAATAAGGGCAAGGCCAAGGCTCCAAATCACCTAAAGCCCAATGGTAAGGTGGAAAAGAAAAAAAGGAAATGGGAAATGTTTCTTTTGTGGAAAGAAGGGTCATCGAAAGAAAGACTGCAGATCCTTGAAAGCCAAGGATGTTAGGGAAGCCCAATAGGCCAAGAAGCCCAATGCTTCAGGTATGTTTTATATGATTGAAATATATTCTCAAATCTCTGAACCTTCTACTTGGGTTCTTGACACCGGTTGTGGGACTCACTTGTGTAACAATGTGCAGGGCCTGAGAAACAGTAGGAGACTCCGTCATGGGGAGGTTGACTTACGCATGGGTAATGGAGCAAAACTGGGTACATTGTGCGTGGGGACTTATTCATTAGTTTTGCCGAATGGTTTAGTTTTAGACTTAGGAGATTATGTTTATGTACCTTCTCTAGTAAAGAACATCATTTTAAATTCTTCTTTATGTAATAAAGGATTTTCATGCCTAATAAGTTGTATTGAATGTTCTATTTATTTCAATGAAATAAAATATGGAGATGGTATTTTGAATAATGGTATATATGTCTTACAAACTAATAAATAATGTTCAACCTCTAATATATACAACGTTAACTCGAATAATCTCAATGAATCACTTCTATGGCACAGTCGCTTAGGTCATATCAATGAAACAAGATTAACTAAGCTACATGATGATGGGTATTTCAAACCCTTCAAATATAAACCTTATGGAACTTGTGAGTCTTGTTTACTTGTTAAAATGACCAAATTACCCTTCAAAGGTAAAGGACAGCGTGCAGCGGAGACAGTAGAACTCATACACTCTGATGTATGTGGACCAATGTCAGTCACCACTAGAGGTGGATTCTCCTACTTCATTACCTTTATCGATGATCATTCGTGATATGGTATGTGTACCTTATGTGGTACAAATCTGAAGCCTTTGACAATTTAATGACTTCAAGGCTGAAGTAGAAAACCAGCATAATAAAAGTATTAAGTCACTAAGGTCTGACCGAGGTGGTGAATACTTAAGCAACGAATTCAAGATTACTTGAGAGAAAATGGCATTGTTTCCCAGTGGACTCCTCCGGGAACTCCACAGCATAATGGGGTCTCCGAAAGGAGAAATCAGACATTATTAGAATGGTCCGATCAATGATGCCAGACACGAATCTACTTCTTTCATTTTGGGGTCTTGCTTTAGAAACTGCAACACTGCTACTAAACCAAGTTCCTTCCAAGGCTGTTAGTCAAATACCATATGAGTTATGGTTTGGGAAACGTCTTAGTCTTAGTTATCTAAGAGTTTGGGGATGTGACCTATATGTCAAGCTCACACAAACTAACAAATTGGATGATAGGGCAGTTAAATGTAAGTTTGTAGGATATGCCTTGAACTCAAGAGCATACGTGTTCTACGTCCCAAATGAACAAAGAACATTTTTCTCATGAAATACTAAATTTCTAGAGAATGAATTTCTTCTCAAGAAATATAGTGGGAGTAGACTTGACCTCGAAGAGGTACGAGAAGAACAAACTAACATAGAACTAAACTCCAGGCCCCTTAAAAGGGCAGCGACGGAACAACCACAAGGTTATGAACTCAGAAGGTCTGGTAGGGAAAGACATGAGCCTGAAAGATATGGTTTTCATATTGATGAGGAACATGATTAGGTCATTTAATGACGATCCCACCATTTATGATGAAGCAATGCGTGACATTGATTCAGTCAAGTGGCTTGAGGCCATGAAATCCGAAATAGACTCTATGTATCAGAATCAAGTCTGGGACTTGATGGATGCACCTGAAGGGATAAAACCTATAGGCTGCAAGTGGATTTACAAGCGTAAAACTGATGTAGAAGGCAACATCCAAACCTTTAAGGCTAGGCTGGTGGCGAAAGGTTATAGACAAATCCAAGGAATTGACTACGACGAAACCTTCTCGCCTGTTGCAATGATAAAGAACATTCGAATTTTACTGGCACTAGCTGCACACTTTGATTATGAGATTTGGCAGATGGATGTCAAAACAACTTTCCTGAATGGGAACCTCGTAGAGGAAGTCTATATGACACAACCTGGGGGGTTTGCATCTAACGATGATCATAATAAAGTATGCAAGCTTAAACGATCCATTTATGGAATCAAGCAAGCCTCCAGAAGTTGGAATATACGATTTGATGAGATAATCAAAGAATTTGACTTCATAAAAAATGTAGACGAGCCTTTTATTTACAGGAAAAGTAGTGGGAGTGCTGTTGTATTTCTTGTATTATATGTCGATGACATATTAATCATTGGGAATGATATTCCCATGATGCAAGCCTCCAAGCAATGGTTATCTCAGAATTTCTCCATGAAAGATTTGGGAGAAGCAGCCTACATCATCGGCATTAAGATCTACCGTAATATATCTAAGAGGTTGTTAGGACTTTCTCAATCTACGTACATAGATAAAGTTTTGAAAAGGTTCAAAATGAAATATTCCAAAAGGGGTAATTTACCTACTTGTCATGGAATCAAATTATCTAAGGAGCAATGTCCACATACTCCTTTAGATAGAGAGCGTATGAGTAGGATCCCTTATGCTTCAGCAATAGGATCGATCATGTACGCCATGTAATGTACAAGCCTTGATGTCTCTTATGCTCTTAGCATAACGAGCATGCATCATGAAAATCCTGGTGAGCAACAATGGGCAGCTGCCAAAACAATCCTCAAGTATCTGAGAAGAACTAAGGATGTGTTTTTGACATATGGAGATTGTTCTGAGATGAAAGTCATTGGTTACTTGGATGCGACATTTCAGACCGATAGGGATGGCAGCAGATCGCAAATAGGATATCTGTTTACTTTGAATGGCGGTGCTTGTTGGACAATTTTGACCCATAGCATCACTATTTGTACAGAACATGGTGTTATTGTACAAATTAACTAAGTGATAAAGGAAATTGCTCTTTTATCACTTGTAATTGGATTACCGGGATATATAAATGTTGAAAGTCCATATGATTAGTTCCGGATTAATAAGATATGAGACAATATTAATCCACTAAGGTTTAATCATTAAAAAATCCCTAGTCGTAGTATTATCGAGACTGGACATCGATAATGCGGAATAGACTAGTATTGCACTTGTGCGCATTGTGGGAGCATAACGGCATAGTTCTCATATATTTAAGTATTGGATACTTATGCAAGAGTGATAGGAGGTTATGTTTACCTATGGTACGGAAACAGCTTCGCTCTGGATAGACCCCTCGGAATTCCATTGGTAGTATGACTATGTGTCTATGGGAATCCGAGTCAGGGTAGGTGTATTTGGTCTTACTTGAGACTTGCATCTCTAATACTTACGACAATCAGTATGCTTTGGTTTTGGTCATCCAGGGCTTTAACAGGTTTTGTGTATGCCTCTCTAGGTATACTGAGAATCGTAGTGTATTGGGTGTGATGTCAAGATGGAAGTATCACTTCAGTCATATGGAGATGATGATCACGTAGGATACGAAACTAGTACTCTTGTGTACTGCAGTCATCGGGATAATGTAACTAGGTCATGATTATCCGATTATAGAGACTAGTTACCAAAGATCTGATATATGCTTCGTACGGGACATACGCAATTCCAGTCTCAGACCTAACAGGTGACATCCGATACTGGATCGCTATACGCAATACTACGTATACTACATCTGACATAGATTATATATTCCTTAAAGAATATTTCTGGAGAATTGGGTAGGCATAGTGCGTTGCTAGAAGCCAACCATGTCTTGTAAATCGGTAAGAACGTGGTACTAGGTACGCACGTATTCGGATACTCTGATGACCGGATTTACTGCCAACATATCCAGAGATCTCATGGGTCGCTTCCCAAGATTCACCGATGACGTATGACTAAAACATTATTAATCTGGGATTAATTAGAAGAGAGAGAAAATTAGTCTAAGATTAATTACAGTGAGAATTTTATTTAATCTTAAAAATTAAATAAGAAGAGAGAGAACGATTAATTTGGAATTAATCGATAAAATAATATATTTGATATATTAAATTAGATTTCATAACGGAATTAAAATTAGATTTTAATTCGGGCGAACGAGTTAATTTAGAATTAATTCGCGAGCGACTTGAATAGTAATTTTGCTAGGCATAATTATTTAATTAAATTTGATTTAATTAAGTCGCAACGGAAAATTTTGTTAATTCGGAATTAACGAACCCGAGCGCGGAATATGTTTGCGGGCCCACTCGGATTTTGAATTAAAGTGGGGCCCACACAATTCACATCACCTAGTCAACTTTATCAACTTTTGGTTGATGGAAGTTGGTGGTTGGTGGAAACTTGTAAAACACATAAGCTTACTTTATGTCATTTGGAATGAATTTTACCAAATTTGATTTTGGTAATAGGTAATTGATTTTTGGAAAACAATTACACATAACACAAGTAAAAAACACTCTTTCTCTTCTTCTTTATGAAAATGGCGTGAACTTTGGCCATTTTTCTCTTCATGGGCATGAACCTAGGGTTCATTTCCGTTGATTTTTGATTCAAAAATCAATAATGCTAGCACATCAAATGAGTCATACAAAGGTGTTAGGGACACTAACCCTTGAGTTTGGAATTCAAGAACAAGCTTGGAAGCTCAACATACATCAAAGAGATTATCTTGGAGAACTTCTCAAAGGAAAAAGTTTTGAACTCTACACATCCTTAGCCGATCAAAGTGAGTATTTTCCCCTACTTTACTTTGCGTATTCACATGTTTTATGCTTAATGATCTTGGTTATTGTTCTTAGAGAACCCAACAATGGTATCAGAGCCTAAATTAAGCATGAAATATTTTAGGGTTCTTAATCTTGAATTTTGGTATTTTTGATTTGAGCATGATTTGATCAAATTGTTTGTTTGAGTATGCTTACATATTGATAACTTAGAGTTATGTATGATCAATTTGATGAAAAATTAATTGGATTAATTTTCCCCAAAAGTGTTGGCTTGACCGAATACATAAGGACCCTTGTAGGTCATAGTGATTTTCATTTTAAGCCATTGGATGTGTTTAGAATGTTTGGATATATTGATTTGTGATTTAATTGGATTGAAATCAAAATCGGATTTAAAAGTCCATTATTGTCGTGAGCTTAAAGAAGCATGTTGGGATTGATTTTGCTTCAATTTGTGTTGGACATAAGTTGATTAATTAAAGCATGATTAATTAGTGTAATTGGTATTTTTGAAATATTAATTTAACTAATTAATTATGGCTAATACACTTTAATTAAATAATTGTGATATTTGGAATATTGTGATTAAATTAATTGGGCTTAATTTGGAATTGGGCTAAAAATGTTGTATTTGGGCATAATGGGCTTTGTTGGGCCAAGTTTGGTTTAGGACAATTGGTTGGATCCAATTGGGCCTAAAACCATTTCCATAAAGTCCAAATATGATTATTGGGCCATTAAAAATTTAATTGGGCCTAATAGGCCAAAATTAATTTTATGGCAAAGGGTGATTCCTTATTGGGCTTTGGTTGCCAAAGTCCATGCCTTATGAATTAATTAAAAGCCCATTGGACTTTAATTAAATTGACATTGGATGTTATTTGGGCTTTGAGACCCATTAAGATTAGATTTAGAATCTAAGTCGTAAAGGAGCATTAAAAGTGTAATTATTTAATTTGGAATTAAATAAAGAATTAGTATTGAATACAAATTAAATTGGATTTAATATTGTAGTTTGATATAATTCAAGAATTCATACTTTGAGTACTTATTCTTAAATGAGTTGGACTCGCGCAAATCAAATCGTTGTTTGAACATTGGATGGTCATTAATTAAAGATTAATTAATTGGATTAGATTGATTTATAACAAGCTTTGTGTGAATACATGGATGTGATGTATGAATAATGTATATCAGATGGATATTAGATGGTGAGGGTAATTTTGGAAATTGTTATAATAAATTTAGAATTTATTAAATTGGACCAGCGTGTCCAGCCTTTATATCTCGATTCTTTGTAATTCTCTTCTCACATATTCCCCTTAATGTAAATGAGGTTTCTTTAGAAGTGTTATGTAATTGGGTAGAAGTAAGAATAGTGCTAGCCAGGGAGAGGAAAAATAGTGATTTGTTCTAGGAATAATTTGTGAGATATCCATCCGTATATCATTATTAATTTATTTACCGCGCCTTATTATGCTTTTAGAATGCATGCTTAAGGGTGTATGATGAGACCTAATCAAAGATAATTAATTGGTTATCAATTATGCGAAAAACCCTCAACAAATATTAAGCGTTTTCCTTCCATTGAGTGATTCTCTCTCAAGACCCAAGATTGGCACTGGTTTGTCCATCGCGGATGTGTTTGAATCATGAAGGTTTTGTTCCATATCGCATGTCTTGTCCAAGTTGTGATTTGTTGGCCAAAGTCAATATCACTTATTGTCCATCGACATCGATTACGAAGCTTTCCAAAGTCAATGAGTCCTGCTTAACTGGAATCATTAAGCTTGTTGTGCCAAAGCCAAGGCATAGTTGATTCAGAGGAAAAGGTTAGGGAATATATCAGATATATTGGCATATATTGGATATATGTTTCGGACTTGGAAGTCCACCTACTGGATCTAGGAATTGGATGAGATTCAATTGATCTTAGAGATCTACCTAGTAAAGTTTCATACAACTTGTTGGCCAAAGTCATGGTTGTATGCTATTTAACGGGATCCTAGCCAACTAGGAAACTAGGTTTCCCGAGTACTCAACAGAGGGTTAGAGGGTCGCCAAAAAATAGTGGGAGGCAAGTATTAAATTTGCAATTTATTTTAGATACTTGCTAATACGCGCTCATTTCATTTTTCGTCATTATTTAAATGTATATATATTAGTTGGACTAATATTTAATTTTTGTTTTTATTTAACAGTTGGACTGTATTCAAACTACTTCATTTATAGTTGATTCTATAATTGGATTATAGTAATCAATATATTTGAATTAACCAATCAAATAGTAGTTGATTATATAGTTAGACTATAGTAATCATTATATTTGATTGTACCCGAAATCGTTGATTGGATAGTTGGACTATTGGAATCAAGATAACTGAAAGATTAGCGTTTAGAACATAATCCTGGGAGAAAATGTATTTAAACGGCTCCAATTTTCAAATTGGGAATAAAACCTCAGGATAGTCCTGGGAACTGAGAAGTTATTCTATTTGATAGAGAAACATCTCAGGCTTGAGCCCGGAGTTGAGAAAATAGTGGAGCATGAGTTTTGGAAAACTCATGGTGATGATAACTTTAGTGCTCAATCCGTTATGCTTACCGCAATGACTCCTTAATTTCTTCGTCATAATTAAGGATTAGATCCTTAAACCATGATGTTGAAATTGAAGGATCTTCATAGATATATCCTTAGATCTTAGAAGTATAAATTGCAAAAGAAGCTCTTTCACACTCATGTATGTCAGAGGTACATCTTTCGAACACTAGGTGTCGCAGATGATTGCTGACATCGATCAGCTAGGTTAGCTGGGCATTATCTACGTGGCCGAGACTACCAAAGATTTGATCTTGTAGTCTCTACCTGAAAGCTGGGGCAGGTTCATTATAAACCAAGAGTAAACTCTTGGAGAGTTGATGGCTATGCTCAATGAGGCAGAGCCAGAGCTTCTATAATGGGCAAAGGCAAAATCGTCACAGTCTTCTAGGAAGAAAAAGGACATATCCCAAGATGTCTGCCTAAACTGTGGCAAACGGAGTCATTAGAAGTGTGACTGCCGTATGGACAAGGCAGACATGAAGGAAATTAAGGCGAGGCAAGGTTCCGGCTTCAAGTATGTTTATCATAAACATGTTCACTATTAGTTTCAAAATTGGATTTTTGATACTAGATGTGGTACATAAATATGTACTGATGTGCAGAATATGCTGATTAGCAGGAGACTGACT
Organism: Zanthoxylum bungeanum; assembly: GCA_019454045.1. Taxonomy (NCBI): domain Eukaryota; kingdom Viridiplantae; phylum Streptophyta; class Magnoliopsida; order Sapindales; family Rutaceae; genus Zanthoxylum; species Zanthoxylum bungeanum. The sequence continues at coordinate 88,152 of SKCR01026623.1, read as the reverse complement.
TCATTTGAGATATACCTACGAGTCGAAAACGGGACGAGAGTCACTATTTTAACCGTAGAAACCTAAGTTTTCGAACTGACCTTGAGGCATGTACTTAAATTTGGAAACTGTTACGATGTATCTAGTTTGACTAGAAACCTTATCTCTATATCTAAGTTTAACATGTTGCGGTATACCTTTATATTCTAGAACATTAAGTGTTTTGTTTATAAAGATGATATTGAGATAAACACATTAAATGTGAATAACAGTATTTATATTTTGAATATAAATGAATCTCAAATGTATAACATGACAAACAAATAGCTCAAACTGAATTAATCAGATGAGACTTATTTGTGCCATTGTTGTCTAGGACACATTAACAAGACTCATATATCCACACTTTCGAAGAGTGGGTACTAAGACGGATTTGATTTTAATCAAATGATGTCTACGAATCTAGTTTATTAGGAAAAGTGCCTAAGACACCTTTTACTTGGTAAAAGTGTAAGTGCCACTGATCTGTTAGCCCTCGTTCATAATGACGTAAGTGGGCCCATATCTAGCTTGGCTAGAGGTGGATATGAACACTTCGTAACCTTTACGGATGTGGCATCGCGTTATGGTTATGTGTTTCTTTTGAACCACGAGTCAGAAACTTTTGATAAATTCAAAGAGTTTCGACACGAAGTATAAAAAAGACCGGCAAGAGTATTAAAACATCACGATTGGACCGTGATGAAAATACTTAAGCAATAAGTTTCTCCACTATTTTAAAGAGTATGGTATTCTTTCATATTAGACTCCTCTCGGAACACCTCAATTTGACGGTGTATCTGAACAGAGAAACCGAATTTTATTGGACATAGTTAGGTTAATGATGAGTCACTCTGAGCTACTAATTTCCTTCACGGGATACACATTAAACAGTGCAATACTTATTTTGAATAAGGTTCCATGATAATCTGTTAGACAAACTTCATATTAGATATGATCAGGAAAGAAACCGGGTTTTCTCATTCCTGAAGATTTGGGAATGCTGGGCATATGTTTGGATGAAACCAAACTAGAACCCAAATCGGATAAGTGCCTATTTGTAGGTTTTCCTAGGGAAACCAAAGTATAGTACCTATACAACTCACAAGAGAACAATATAATTGTTGCTCTCCATGCGGTTTTCCTAATAGGAATACCTATATGCAGTGGTAAGTGGAAGGAAAGTAAAACACGATGTAAATCAGAGTAATACTGCTCCAGGCACCGATTATTTAACAGAACAAAAATAGTTCATCAGGGATGAAACTGTACCACAATCTTCAAATACACAAGAACCGCGCAAGTCGGAAAGAGTCAGAAAACAACCTGGGAGGTATGGGTTTCTGATCTTACCTCGTAAAGATGTCAATCTTATTGAGGAACACGAACCGGCTACGTATGAGGAAGTGATACAAGGTATCGACTCCCTATTATGGCAAAGTGCCATGAAGTCTGAAATGGATTCCATGTATACCAACCAAGTTTGGACACTGGTTGTTGTACCGGAAGGCATTGTGCCTATTGGTACTAAATGAGTCTTCAAGGAAGCAAACATGGATTGCAACATAAAAACGTACAAAGCTAGGCTTGTGGCGAAAGGGTATCGTCATCAACATGGTGTCGATTACGACGAAACCTTTTAACCGTTGCCATGATTAAATCCATTTGGATAATGCTTGCTAATGCTGCATGTTTCATTTATGAAATATGGCAGCTGAACGTCAAAACAGCTTTCCTTAACGAAAACCTTTTGGAGGATGTTTATCAACATCCTAACGGTTTTGTCGTACCAAAACAAGCAAACAAGGATTGCAAGTTAATTCAATCCATTTATGGATTGAAGCAAGCATTGCATTCTTGGAACTAACGTTTTGATAAGATCATAATGGTATATGATTTAATTCAAAACAAAAATGATTCTTGTGTACATAAGAAGGTTAGTGGGAGCGCACTGACAATGATTGTCCTATATAATGATGACATGTCATTTCTTGGAAATGACATTCCCATAATACAATTGGTGAAAGCTTGGCTTTCATTAAAATTCTCCATGGAATACTTGGGAGATGCAACATTTATTCTAGGAATAAGGATCTACTAGGATAGATCTAAACGTTGTTGGCTTTCTCCGAGAACTGGTACATTGAAAACATATACGTGACTTGGTGTCTCATAGGCTTTGAGCATATGGAGTCACCATCAAGCCGATCCAGGTGATAGTCACTGGATTGATGTTAAGAACATCCTTAAGTATCTTAGATGAACTAAGGATGCTTTCTTAAGCTATGGAGAAGGAGAACTTGAAGTGACTGGGTTCACCACTGTAAGTTTCCAAAACCGACAAAAATGACTATAAGTCGTAGTAAGGGTACTATATAGTTTGAATAACGGAACAGTGAGATGGAAATCTTCCAAGCAAGATATTATTGCCGAATAAACAACAAAAGCGGAATATTGCTGCAGCTGAGGCAAGAAAAGAAGCATTTTAGATCTATATAATCCTAATTAGATTAGGTATAGTTCTGTTAGCAGCTGAGCTATGATATAAAACAGGCTAAAGAATCACGGTCTCATCAATGATCCAAGTATGTACTTCGACTATTTCATCTGATTCGTCAGATCATACATCATGGCGATGTGATGATCGAATAAAACGCATCAGATGATAACATTTCAAATCCTCTGACGAAAGCAGTTTCTCAGCAGAAGTTTGAGCGACCCGTACATAGTTCAGGTGTAGGACACTTGAGTGATTGACTATAGGCCAAGTGGGAGATTGTTGGACAATTATGACCCATAGCATCACTATTTGTACAGAACATGGTGTTATTGTACAAATTAACTATGTGACAAATGAAATTGCTCTTTTATCATTTGTAATTGGATTACCGGGATATATAAATGATAAAAGTCTATATGATTAGTTCCGGATTAATAAGGTATGAGATAATATTAATCCACTAAGGTTTAATCATTAAAAAATCCATAGTCGTAGTATTATCGAGACTGGACATCGATAATGCGGAATATACTAGTATTGCATTGTGCGCATTGTGAGAGCATAACGACATAGTTCTCATATATTTAAGTATTGGATACTTATGCAAATGTGATAGGAGGTTGTGTTTATCGATGGTACGGAAACAGCTTCGCTCTGGATAGACCCCTCAGAATTCAATTGGTAGTATGACTATGTGTCTATGGGAATCCGAGTCAGGGTAGGTGTATTTGGTCTTAACTTGAGACTTACATCGCTAATACTTACGACAATCAGTATGCTTTGGTTTTGGTCATCCAGGGCTTTAACAGGTTTTGTGTACACCTCTTATGGGTATACTGAGAATCGTAGTGTATTGGGTGTGATGTCAAGATGGAAGTATCACTTCAGTCATATGGAGATGATGATCACGTAGGATACGGAACTAGTACACTTGTGTATTGTAGTCATCGGGATAATATGACTAGGTCATGATTATCCGATTATAGAGACTAGTTACCAGAGATCTGATATATGCTTCGTATGGGGCAGACACAATTCCAGTCCCAGGCCTAGCATGTGACATCTGATACTGGATCGCTATACACAATACTACGTATACTACACCTGACATAGATTATATATTCCTTAAAGAATATTTCTGGAGAATTGTGTAGGCATGGTGCTTTTCTAGAAGCCAACCATGTCTTGTAAATCGGTAAGAACGTGGTACTAGGTACGCACGTATTCGGATACTTCGATGACCAGATTTACTGCCAACATACCCAGGGATCTCATGGGTCACTTCCCGAAGATTCACCGATGACGTATGACTTGAACATTATTAATCTGGGATTAATTAGAAGAGAGAGAACGATTAATTTTGAATTAATCGATAAAATACTATATTAGATATATTAAATGAAATTAGATTTCATAACAGAATTAAAATTAGATTTTAATTCGGGCGAACGAGTTAATTTAGAATTAATTCGCGAGCGACTTGAATAGTAATTTTGCTAGGCATAATTATTTAATTAAATTTGATTTAATTAAGTCGCAATGGAAAAATTCGTTAATTCGGAATTAACGAACCCGAGCCCGGAATGTGTTTACGGGCCCACTCGGATTTTGAATTAAAGTGGGGCCCACACAAGTCACATCACCTAGTCAACTTTATCAACTTTTGGTTGATGAAAGTTGGTGGTTGGTGGAAACTTGTAAAACACACAAGCTTACTTTATGTCATTTGGAATGACTTTTACCAAATTTGATTTTGGTAATAGGTAATTGATTTTTGGAAAACAATTACACATAACACAAGTAACAAACTCTCTTTCTTTTCTTCTTTATGAAAATGGCGTGAACCTTGGCCATTTTTCTCTTCATGGGCGTGAACCTAGGGTTCATTTCCTTTGATTTTTCATTCACAAATCAATAATGCTAGCACATCAAAGGAGTCATACAAATGTGTTAGGGACACTAACCCTTGAGTTTGGAATTCAAGAACAAGCTTGGAAACTCAACATACATCAAAGAGATGATGTTGGAGAACTTCTCAAAGGAAAGAGTTTTGAACTCTACACATCCTTAGCCGATCAAAGTGAGTATTTTCCGCTACTTTACTTTGAGTATTCACATGTTTTATGCTTAATGATCTTGGTTATTGTTCTTAGAGAACCCAATAGTGCTTTCAGTTGGAAAATCTCAAAGCAGTCAACTACAGCGGACTCCACCAGTGAAGCCAAGTATATTGCAGCATATGATGCTGCTAAAGAATCAGTCTGGATAAAGCAGTTCATCACGAAGTTGGAAGTGCTTCCCGTGATAAACAATGGTGTCACGATGTACTGTGACAACACGAGCGCCATTGCTCAATCAAATGAACCAAGGTCCCACCAGAAATCCAAGCATGTACTCAGGTGATTTCATTTCATCATGGAGATTGTTGAGAGAAAAGAAGTTATTATAGAGAAAATACCCACATAAGATAGTCTTGCAGATTCTCTATCTAAAGGGTGTTGGACAATTATGACCCATAGCGTCACTATTTTTACAGATCATGGTGTTGTTGTACAAATTAACTATGTGACAAAGGAGATTGCACTCTTATCATTTGTGATTAGATCACCTAGATGTATAAATGATAAGAGGTCCTTGTGATTTGTTCCTGGATGGAGAATGATATGAGACAGTATCAGTCCACGTAGGAAAAATCATTAAATATCCCTAGTCAGAGTATTATCGAGATTGGACATCGATAATGCGTAAAAGACTAGTATTACACTTGTGTGTGTTGTGAGGGCACAACAACATAGTTCTCATATATTTGGGTATAGGATACTCATGCAAGTGTAATAGGAGGTTGTGTTTTACCGATGGTACGGGAAACAGCTTCGCTCTGGATAGACCCCCTCGGAATTCCATTGGTAGTATGACTATGTGTCTATGGAAGTCCGAAATCAGGGTAGGTGTATTTGGTCTTAACCTGAGACTTGCACCGCTAATACTTGCGACAATCAATATACTTTGGTTGCGGTCGTCCATGGCTTTAACAGGTTATATGTACGTCTATGCTGGGTATATTGAGAATCATAATGTGTTGGGTGTGATGTCAAGACGGAAGTATCACTCCAGTCATAGTGGAGATGATGGTAACGTAGGATACGGTACTGGTTCTCTTAACTACTGCAGTCATCGGGATAAAATGACAAGATCATGTTTATCCTATTATAGAGACTAGTTACCAGACATCTGACATGTGCTTCATACGGGTCAGACACAATTCCAGCCCCAGACCTAGCACGTGATCATCCGATAATGGACAGAAATACGCAATACTATGTATACTATGCCTGATATAGATCTTTTATTCCAGTAAGGATATTTCTGGAGAATTGGGTAGGCATGGCGCTTTGCTAGAAGCCAACCTTGTCTTGTAAATCGGTATAAATGTAGTACGACGTACTTACGTGTTCAGATAGTCCGACGACCGAATTTACTACCAACATATCCGGGGATCTCATGGGTCGCTTCCCGAAGATTCACCTATGACGTATGACTCGCACTTTTATTAATCTGGGATTAATTACGGATATATTTAATCTGGGATAAAATATCATTAAAGAGAGAAAACGATTAATTTGGAATTAATCGATTAATAAATATATTCGATATATTAAACGAAATTAGATTTCGACGTGGAATTAAAATTAGATTTTAATTCAGGCGAACGAATTAATTTAGAATTACTTCGTTAGCGACGTGAATAGTGACTTCGCTAGGCGTAATCATTTAATTACGACGTAACGGAAATTTCGTTAATTTGGAATTAGCGAACCCGAGCCCGGGATTATTTGCGAGCGCATTCGCATTTAGAATTCGAGTGCGGCACGCAAGTCAAATCAAGCGTCAAATCATGTCACTTTGAGTGATGTGACAAATGATTGATTGATTGATGTGAGTTGATGAGAGTTGATGGAAAGCATTTAATGCTTTTGGAGCCAAACTTTGTGTGTTGACTTTTTGAAAGCTTTTACACAAATTTTTGGTATAAGTTTATTATTTGATTTTGGAAATAAAATAAGAAAACACACAACTCTCATTCTCTCTCCAAGGCTCACGAATTTGGAGCCATTTCTTCTCCGCTCTCTCTCGCCCAATGTGGACAACAGGACCTGGGCGACGCCGTTTCTAGGTTCGCGGCACTAGTTGGGAAATACTAAATAATATGGAGTCGCCACCCGGTGTGAACCGGGACAAAGATTTAAGGCCGCACTCACCCCTCGCAAGGGAACACCTTAAACCATTGGGTTCGGAATGGTTCCTTACTTATGTCACTTGTAATGAAAGGATTTATGTAATAATTTAATCAAGCTTAATTACACTTATTTCCAAGAGTATCATGCTTCTAAATTTTCATATGCAAAATAAAACTTATGTACACATTTTACATATATCTTACATTTAAACTTGCATGCTTAACATATATCAAAATAGCAACAAACATACAACTTCATTTGCATATTACATTCATGAAAACACAAGCACCAATATTAACCATACAAGCACACATATGGGCACTTTTCCAAGTGGTACGTGGAGTTGTGTCCCAAGTACAGACCGCACTACCGTCCATTCGGAATCGGTTACGGAATTTACGTCTGGGTTTCCATCCGATATACCGCAAGAAATAATACTCAAATGTTATCACGGCATAAGCATATGGATTGTAATACATTAATATATTTGTATTCATACATGTGGGGATAGCTACTAGGAAAACTATGCATGAAATCTAATGAAGAGGACTCAGTTCAGTGGGTGCGCGTTCGTGTAGCGTTCGTAAACGGGTTCGAACGGTAAACAGAAGGTTCGCGTTCGTATGGCGTTTGATAACGCGTTCGAACAGAAATGAAACAGAATGCTCCCGTTCGTATGGCGTTTGTTAACGCGTTCGAACGGAAATGAAACAGAATACTCACGTTCGTGTAGCGTTTGTGAACGCGTTCGAACATAAATGATACAGAATACTCACGTTCGTGGGGCGTTTGTTAACGCGTTCGAACATAAGTAAGGCCTGATGCATGCCAAGGCAAAATATATGCGCGTTCGAGTTGCGTTCGTAAACGCATTCGAACGGGAACAGACCTGATGCATGAAATGGGACGCATAACATAAACGACAAAATAAAGGGGGCGCGGCGAAGTACTGCCGTAAAGGTGGCCTTTTGGGGCTCTTGATCTCTCAAAGAGAGGACCTTTAGACCAACATACTAAGCCCATGTGCTCGACTGAATCATGCATAGATAGAATGAAAAGCAATAATATTAAACATAGTGTGCCCGATTGAACGTATCTTGTATCCAACCGAACACACATCAACCGGCGCGGCAAAGCCTCGTGGTAAAGGGCTTTAGCCCCTCCCCATAGGGGATCTCACATCGCACTTACTAAGCCCATGCGCTCGGTTGAATCATGCATACGAAAATAAAGACAATCATATCAATCCAAGTATGTCCGATTGAACGTATTTCGCATTCAACCGAACACACATCAATCGGTGCGGCAGAGCATCGTGGTGAAGGATTTTAACCCTCCAATTAGGGAACCTTTCATCGCACTTACTAAGCCCATGCACTTGATCGTATCATGCGGGAATAGACAACATGCAGAATTTAAATAACAAGAATTAAATAAACCAAAACAACACAAAACAAGAGAAGGTGCCGTTTACTCAAGTGGTACGTGGAGTTGTGTCCCAAGTACAGACCGCACTACCGTCCATTCGGATTCGGCTACGGAATTTACGTCTGGGTTTCCATCCTATATACCACAAGAGACGACACTCTTTCATTCATCCAATACCCACAACACACATCATACACACAACAAATGCCACAAATACAGAAAATGTAATCAAAATAAATAACCAGAAATTAAATAAGAATAAGTGTGAAAGATACCCTCAGGTCTAACCTTTTAAGCTGTCTCTCGGACTCGCGTTCCACGAAGATCGAAAGGGGGTGAAGCTCCGCAACTTTTCTGGTTCACTGGTTTGCCTCTTCCTTCGCTGTTCGGCCACTCAAGCTACTGTTCCGACTCCGTTTTGCTGTTGTTTCCTTGTGGTTTTGCTGCCGCTTCCTCTGTGTCCTCTTCTTATTGTTTGTGGACTGTTTTGATATTCTTTTTGGTGTGGTTTTGTGTGGTTATTTCAAGGATTATAAGTGTAGTTTATGTTACTGTTTTAAGGGGTTTTAGGGATTTTTTTAGGAGTTGTTTAAGCTGCTGTGTTTGGTGTGATTTTCGGTGATGTGTGGAGGTTTAATGGGGCTGATTTTCGGTGGTGGTCAGGGGTTGTTTTGGTGTAATTTTCGGTGGTGTGAGGGTAAGGATCCAGGGAGTGATATGCTTGTGATGTCTAGTATTTCTTGCTATAATTCTTGTGTGAATTGTGTGTATGAGCTAGAGAGATTGGAGCCGGGGGATGGCTAGGTTAGGGGTTGTTTATATAGAGAAGGGCTAGGGCTTCACCTTGTCTCACAAGGAAGAGATTTGCTTCCAAATTTAGGAGAGATGAGAAAGGTATACACAAGATTGAGGGGGGACAAAATATTTTAAGTTAGGAAGTTGTATTATTTAATTTGTGTTGGTTTAGGAATACAAATATTTTAGATTGGTAATTATCTTATTAGATTAGGAAGTCAAATATATGATTGGCTTTAATTGGTTAGGATTAATTTTAATTAGGTGTATCTTCTTTTTAGTTTTAGTATATAATATATTTAATTTGTCTAAGTTAGGCATGATTTTATTTTATGTTTTCTTTAATTTGGTAAATGATTTAATTCTTTATTTATTTAATTTAATTAATATTTTCATTTAGTTAATTTTTAATTTAATTAATAATTATTTAATTTGCGATGTGTTTTATGGGCTTTGGGGGGCTAAATGGGCTGGGGTGCGAGGCTAGCAGCAAAACCAGAAATACCGGCTCCGTTCGAACGCCTACTCGAACGCGGCACGAACATCCGCAATCTGCACGAGGTTCGAACGAAGTAACGAACGCAGCACCAACGAAGACAGTGAACTTGTGGAATGAACTTGATGACATACTTATTCCGAATTTCCCCTTCCGACCTCCGTTTCCCGCAATATCCTTAGCTAAAAAAGGTAGTGCCTCCAATTGAGACTCATCATCGGGTTTCACATGCGAAAATGCAATGCCTACACCCAACAAGGGCAAAATATTCACTGGTTTTTCTGGGAAATGCCGTGAGATGGGAAGCAATGTGTGGGAAATTTGTGGCAAATTTCTTAAGAGCTAGCACTCCGAGAGACATGCAAAGATGATAGGGAAGTCCACCCATGAGTTGGGAATCGTTCGACGAAGCTTGGAGCTTGACGAAGGACCAAAACCGAGCCAAAATCAGTGAACTGCTCACTGCCACTACTGAACCAGTAAAGAGGAGAAAAACAGATTTTTGTTGCCTCCCACGTCGCTCAACCGATCGATGTGAGTATTCCACAACTTCGTTGATTTGTATTCGCACTTATTTCATGCTTGTTTATGATCTTGGGACCTTAATAGAAACCAACAAAGGGCCGACTCAACAAAAGCATGATAGGCACACCCGAGAGTATATTGTCCAGATTCATACTAGTTGGATATAGTGCAAGTGGGAGATTGTTAGGGATATGCCCTATACCCAACTTGTGGATGGGCTATATGTACATGTATTTGTAATATTTTCATTTATTAATAAAATTGCAATCTTTATTATACGTGTCTTACATAACTTATCTGAATCATCAACACTATAATAAAGCCATTGGAGTAATAAGACAAGGGCTTCCACGCCTTATGGGAATCATTACTCTTAAATATTCCTAGTCATAGTTTTGTGAATAATCTGGGCATTCACAAAGTGGAGAGACTAGCATGATGATATGATCCGCCCTTATGTGGGGTAGCCGTGTTGGGTTTCTACTATAGTCCCAAGATCAATTTAAGCAATGAAAAGTATGAATACATCAAAGAAAGTTGCGGAAATACTCACTTTGATCGGATTTGCGATGCGTCGAACAACAAAATTGCTTCTCCTTGAAGCTCACGGCTTTGGCTCTCTTTGAAGCTCCATGGATGATCTCCAAGCTCCAAGCTTTATCAATGGATTCCATGCTCAAGGGTTTGTTTCCCTATCACCTTTGGATGACTCTTTAATGTGCTAGCACTCGGAAAATTTGCCGCAAATCCTTCCTTAAGCTTCTTGATATTCTCGGCCAAGCCAAGAAAATAAGAAAGAAAATGGCCCTTGGCCGAAATTTGAGAGGAGAGAGGAGGAAGATGAAGTTGTGTGTTTAGTTTTTTTGATTTTCAAAAAAAAAAATACCAATTACACTTTCCAAAAAATTTACAAGCCATTAAAAGTCTTCCATCAACTATTCACATCAATCAATGATGACAAGCATCACTTCACTCAAAGTGATGTGACTTCCATCACTTGATTGACTAGTGATTTGATGCTTGATGTGACTTGTGGGCCGCACTTAAATTCGAAATGCGAGTGGGCTCGCAAACACTCCCGGGCTCGGGTTCACTAATTCTGAATTAACAAATTTTCCGTTGCGACGTAATTAAATCAAATTTAATTAAATAATTATGTCTAGCAAAATTACTATTCACGTCGCTAGCGAATTAATTCTAAATTAACTCGTTCGCCCGAATTAAAATCTAATTTTAATTCCGCGTTGAAATCCAATTTCGTATAATATATCGAATATATTATTTTATCGATTAATTCCAAATTAATCGTTCTCTCTCTTTAAATAATATTTTATCCTAGATAAAATATCTCCGTAATTAATCTCATATTAATTTTCTCTCTCTATTAATTAATCCCAGATTAATAATGGGCGAGTCATACGTCATCGGTGAATCTTCGGGAAGCGACCCATGAGATCCCCGGATATGTTGGCAGTAAATCTAGTTGTCGGACTATCCGAACACGTACATACCTAGTACTACGTTTTTACCAATTTACAAGACATGGTTGGCTTCTAGCAAAGCACCGTGCCTAACCAATTCTCCAGAAATATTCTTAAAGGAATATGTAATATGTATCAAGCATAATATACTTAGTATTGCGTATTGCGATCCAGTATCGGATGTCACATGCTAGGCCTGGGGCTGGAATTATGTTTGTCCCATACGAAGCACATTTCGGATCTCTGGTAACTAGTCTCTATAATCGGATAAACATGACCTAGTCATAATATCCCGATAGCTGCAGCAAATAAGAGCACCAGTTCCGTATCCTACGTGATCATCATCTCCACTATGACTGAAGTGATACTTCCATCTTCACATCACACCCAAAACACTACAATTCTCAATATACCAATAAGAGGCGTACACAGAACCGGTTAAAGACCTGGACGACCAAAACCAAAGTATATTAATTGTCGCAAGTATTAGCGGTGCAAGTCTCAGGTTAAGACCAAATACACCTACCCTGATTCGGACTCCCATAGACACACAGTCATACTACCAATGGGATTCCGATGGGTCTATCCAGAGCGAAGCTGTTCCCGTACCATCGGTAAACACAACCTCCTATTACACTTGCATGAGTATCCAATACCCAAATATATGAGAATTATGCTGTTATACTCCCATAACACGCACAAGTTTAATACTAGTCTATTCCGCATTATCAATGTCCAATCTCGATAATACTACGACTAGGGATTATTTAATGATTAAACCTTCATGGATTGATACTGTCTCATATCATCTCAATCCAGAACTAATCATAAGGACTTTTATCATTTATATATCCCGGTAATCTAATTACAAATGATAAAAGAGCAATTTCCTTTGTCACATGGTTAATTTGTACAACAACACCATGTTCTGTACAAATAGTGATGCTATGGGTCATAATTGTCCCACAAGTCGATCTCATAGGCTACTAGCAGAGATCCGTCCTCTTGGTGTATAACATGGATGCATGAGTTGCTCGTGTCCATCAAATTAACCACCGAAAGTTTTCATATGGAGTGTTTATCTCATGTGACTGTGAGAACTTTCATGTATCTATTATATGACTAGTCATTTGACTTGAGGTCTTTACAATCTTATGTGTGGATCAAATAACTTTGACATTCTCATTTCCCGGTTCAAAAGATCTGGTCATAAGGGTATGATTGGGTCATTTATTGAAACACATGAAGTTTGTAAAGATACAACAGAGAATCACCACTCTCTCGGATAATATTTTATTATAACAGTAGTATTCCAGTTCGCAGGTTGATATGTGTGATCAGTACTTGAGACTGTGGCCACAGCGGAAGAATCATGTGAGATTCTTGGGTTAGCAGGATTCGTGACACTATCAACATCATACCTTTGACCATATTGGTAGACACTTTCCGTACCCTAGGTCAATAGATGGGGATATAGTGAGGCGAGGGACTGTATCATATGTAAATCGCATACAGAATTGGTATATATATCTTTCCTTCTAATTTAGGGTCCTTGGCATGTTGCTAGATGTCAACCTTGGTCATTGAAATGGTTCAAAGTGTTTAATCATTGAACAGATCATTTATGAGGTTCCATAGTGGCTTAGGGATTGGTGAATGACGATGGGGGCACTTTAGGAATTGGAATAAAAAAAATTACTATTCACATGAAAATTAATTTTTTTTTTTTATTTGTTTTGAATTCCAATTCGGGCGAAACTCTTATTAGGGTTTTATAATCTCATTAAACCACTAAATTAAGATCCAATGGCTAAGATTAAATTAGCTTTTACCCCACATCGGATTCTTAATTGATTTTGTTGTCTTTGGAGCACTATATAAACCCAAATAATTCTTCACAAATATTTGCACCAAACCTTTCATATCTTGGATTTATATAAGTGAGCAACTCTAAAGTTTAATAGTAAGCCACTGATTTTGAGGATCCTTAAGTCTAATTGACTAAAGGAACCTCGAGTTAAAAGTTTTGAGGTATTTGCCTAGGCTAGCACTACGGGCAAAATACATGTGCTCTCAAGGCGTAGTCTTGCCGTTGAGTTTTGGCTTTGGTGTGTGCATCTTTGGAGGCCATACACTTGGGTGGCTCTTTGGAACGTGGAAGAGCTTGTTGAGTTTGAGAAAAGCTTGTAGATTGGAGGGAGGACTGGAGGAGTCTACGGTTCAAGTAAGTCTTTTTATTTATTTTAATTAGAGTTCTTATGATAGTTAGCATGTTTAGGTTTATATTCTTTGCATGTTTTATTAGTTTTATGCTAAGAATATATAGTAACGTGCCTAGACTTGTAGAATAATAAAAAAAAATGGGTCTTGGGCAAAAGGAAAGCGACATAATAATATTTAATTCTCAGCTGCGCACTCGCGGCCGCCTCCCAACATGTATGTTTCACGTGATTAAAATGGATTTGATGTTAGTGATGCGCTTTGTGATATTTGAATTCTCGTCTTGCTTGCTTTGAATGTTTTAGCTTTTAGATTGTCACATATTTATGTAAATAGATATGAGGATTGCATATCAAATAGATAAAGGGTTGGTTAAAAGTTGATAAAACTGAATTTGTAACTTGGTAATGTTGAATAGTTCCTAGTATACTTCATTTTATGCTTTGTTTTTTGCATGAGCTTGGTTACTTAGTGAGTTTTATAACTCACACCAAACAAGTTTGTAGTTTTGCAGGTTAGCTCCTGACAGGTCAACCACTACAACTTTGGATGTCATGTTCGAGACGTGGATCACCTAAGCAGCAGTCACCCTCGCAAGTGTCCTGGGAGAAGTTTAAGAAATTTATGATATTTGATTTATTGTTTTGTTTATCGTGTTGAGCATGCTATTTGTAAATATTAAGTAAATATTTTGATTTCTTATGATATTGTGGGCATAGCCCTTGAGTGTTGATAGATGATACAAGCACAGAGCCCTTAGATCATGATTTTGATGTGTTGGTGTGGACCTGAGGTCCATTTTGATATATGATGTTTATTCAGGTTCATTTTGATGTTGTACTGAGATCCAGGTGGTCTATTTTTAGGATACATCATGCCAAATTTTTTGTAAATTTAGAGGCTTATGGAGATGAGTCAATCTTGTCTCCTGCCGATAGCATCCTACCTCTAGCGGGGTGTTACAGTTGTGGTATCAGAGTATAGGTTAGGGTTTCGATGACTGCAGATACATGGTATCCGATCATCTGAGTCAGTTTTCTGTTACGTATAGATCATATAGGTCTCATGTTTGTAACTTGACTTGAATTGATTTTTGGTATATAGTGTGATATGCTACGATTTTAATTGATATAGGTGATTTGCATTATTTGTATATGTTTATGTACTATGAATATATGTATGTGTATAGATATACTAAGTTAAAAGTTTGTGGTTTATATAGGTATATATATAAATACGTAATGTGAATTCAATGAGTTCTGAGGTACAAGTAATTCTATGATGTTGATAGTCTGAATTGTGAACTGATATTTTGAACCACTTTTTGAAAACTTGATATTTGATTTTTCGCATAAAAGTGTTTTGAAAATAAAAAGGAAAGGAAATGAAAGGAAAGGAAAGAAAGAAAGAAATAAAGTTTTCAATTATTTCGATTTTGATTATAAAGAATAAAGAAAATGTTTTGGCATCGACGCTTGATTTACGTTTTTATGTTTTGAGATTTATCGATGTGTTTTTGTCGAGATGCTTGATAATATGTTTTCATCTCGGCGCTCGAAAATGATTTTGATGTTCTTAAACTGTAAAACTTGTTTTCGTCGAGATGCTCGAAAATCTGATTATGTCACAGTGCTTGATGATTTTATGTTTTTGACCCTCTGTGGTGCTTGTATATATTTCGTTTCGGCTTGACCGGGGCACTTTTTATAGGGTCCAGACCATCAGAAAATGGCTGGCCCACTACTTTGTCGACCTAGTCTGTACACTATCAAGTATGTGCGTACGGCTGAACAGTGGACGATCGATATGCATTTTGAAAATTTTACATTAAAGATTTATTTTTGATTTATATATATTTATGTTTTGGGGGAAAATGATTTCAAAAGAATTACGATTTGATTTTGATGTATTTCGATATTGTTCATTATATTATATTATATGATGTTTTCATCACGGTGCTTGTATATGATTTTTTTTACAGTTTTATAATTTGATATGATATGTTTCCATCGTGATACTTGTTTGGGGTTTGCCCAACTGCAGTGGGCTGACCCGATCCTATGTCGACAGGGGATCATTTCCTTCATTGTCCGATCTTTGCACTCGATTTTGGCATTAGGCGCTTGTTTATGTTTCGTCTAGTTGAGTTATATTGGATGTTTGATACTGATTTACGAAGATGGATTTTGAAATTGATTTCTGTTACAGTAAAAGAGTTTTTCAAATGTATTTTTGATATGGTTTTGAAAGATATCGTTTTACGTTTTCCATTTTAATGATATCAGAAATTGACCGATTTCAGACTATCAATATCATAAGAATATTATGGTTGTGTCACTTCTGGTTGTGACAATAGGTGTATTTGTTTTTATAAAGGTTTATGTTAATTACGAGAGCATGTATGTAAATTTATAATTAGTCTTGAATCTTTTGAGTATTATGATGGTTATGTAATGTTTTGTTTCCAGCCATACAATATTATATATGCGATTGGATATATTCGTATGAAAACCTTGATGCTGATATCGTTTACAGATATGATATGAAATAACATGATGTAAAATGAATGAGTTTCATTTCAGATCGTGGATGAAATAGATAATATGAAATTCATGTTAAGTTTCCATTTTGATACTGTATTAAATTGCATATAAAAAACATGTCTTATGTTTCTCGTTTCAGACTATGAATATGATTGGCTATCTAGAATCCTTGTTCGACTTTTTTTATTGTTGTTGATGGATGAGTTTGAAATGGTTTGATCGTGTTCCTATGAATGATTGTGAATCGAGATAATAAGTTTGATTTGTTTTTTTTTTTTTGCATGGAATATTTAATTCGATATGTTTTGTTTTGAAATACCATAGTTTGTATTTATGTGTGAAATACATAACATTTGAGAAGATGTACAGTGAGGTGACATTCAAATACAAATAAGATGGTAATGTACGTATTTGAATGATCAGACATAAGGATGGAGAAATTTCAGGGACAAAAATTTTATAATGAGGGGAAGATGTAATATCCTGAATTTTTTGGAGAATTTCTAAAGGATTTCTAAATTAAATTTAAGGATTTGGAATGTGATGGTATTCGAAAAATAAGAGTTCATGTGTTGGAAAATAGATTTTAATATTTTAAAGTGAAGTTTCTTCGCCTTGGAAAACGCGTGGTTCTGAGATCCGATTACTCGATTTATGATTATATCGTTATACGCGTAAAAGTTTATTGTCTCGGCTTTAAAAATAGCAAACGAACTCCAATTCAGTTTATTCTTGAACCATCGGACATTTTTTTTCCGAGACGAACAACTTTTGTGTTGAACACTTTTCGAAATTAGCATTAGAAAATTTCAAAAATGTAAATTTCCGAGGAAGTCCCATGATAGGGACCTAACTGTAATTTTCAGGGGTCCAACCGTAATTTTCCAAAAATTTTCTATATATACCCCAAAGTTTTCAGAATTAACAGAATGGGCATAACCTCACATGTTTCTCTCAACCAACTCCCGCTGTACATTCACGCACGTTGAGCAATGGGCTCGTCGACCACAACTATGGCCACCATCGGCATGCGAGATGGTGTCGATCGGCGCGCTGAGACTCTCTCTTGCCAACGGTGGCACGTGGCAAGTCAGATATGCCGGAGAAAGGCGAGGGAGAGGTTCAAAATACGCAGAGTGAATTTTTCGATCCCAGCTCGTCGTTTCGCCTCACGACCCGAGCCACCTGCCAAATCGATGCTCTCGGTGTCAAAGTTGCGATGTCGATCTTGCGGAATGGAGCTAGGTTTTGCATTAATTGAGACAGAAATATTTGAATGAATAGTAACCTATTATGAATAGTAGTTCTGATTAGAATTTCGTCTATTCTAGCGCGTTCGTGAGATCGTTTGGAGTCTGTATATGCTCTTGGAATATCGGTAAGACCACTTGGAAAAAAGTCATTAATTTCAAGTTTTCCACTAAATATTCAGATGTATCCAGTAATTTCGTAGAGTAGCGTAATTGTAACATCCCCGACAGGCAACAGATCCTATTGTCGCTTCAGCCACTGACGTATGCAAAAGAAAACGCACTTTTACCACGATACTAAGCAATCACATGAATAATCATACACACAATATTAGAATTAGCACAAATGCATAATACTAAAAATATGTACATAACTGAAAATACTCATCAGAGACATATCATCATCATATATCTGTCATACATCAAAATGAAATCACAGAAAATTAACTATGTGATAATGAAATTGCCTTTTTTCGTTTTGTAATATTATTTACTTTGATATATAAATGGCGAAAGTCCATATGATTAATACCGGATTGAGATGATATGAGACAGTATCAATCCATAAAGGTTTAATCATAAATATCCCTAGTCGGAGAGTATTATCGAGATCGGACATCGATAATGCGGAATAGACTAGTATTGCGCTTGTGCACGTTGTGAGGGCACAACGACATAGTTCTCATATATTTAAGTATTGGATACTTATGCAAGTGCGATAGGAGGTTGTTGTGTTTTTACCGATGGTACGGAAAACAGCTTCGCTCTGGATAGACCCCGCGGAATCCCATTGGTAGTATGTCTGCGTGTCTATGGGAGGCCGCATCAGGGTAGGTGTATATGGTCTTAACCTGAGACTTACATCGCTAGTACTTGCGACAATCGGTAAACTTTGGTTTTGGTGGTTGGGGACCTTAACCGGTTCTGTGTACACCTCTTCTGGGTTTATCGAGAATCGTAGTGTACTGGATGTGATGTCGAGATGGAAGTATCACTTCAGACATATGGAGGTGATGATCACGCAGGACAAGAACTAGTACTCTATAAAAGGTTACAACCGTCGGGACAATATGACCAGGTCAGGATTGTTCCGATTTAAAGAGACTAGTTGCTTGATGTCCGATATATGTTTCGTACGGGGCAGACACATTTCCAGCCCCAGGCCTAACATGTGATCGTCCGATACTGGATCGATGTACGCAATACTACGGTATACTACGCTTGATATAGATCTGATATTCCTATAAGAATATTTCTGGAGAATTGGGTAGGCATGGCGCTTTGCTAGAAGCCAACCTTGTCTTGTGAATCGGTAAAAACGTAGTACGAGGTACGTACGTGTTCGATTATCCGACGACCGTATTTACTTGCCAACATATCCGGAGATCTCTTGGGTCGCTTCCCGAAAATTCACCAATGACGTATGATTCAAACTCGATTAATCTTGGATTAATTACGGAGAGACTTTATCTTGGATAAAGTACTATAATAGAGAGAGAACGATTAATTTGGAATTAATCGTAAAATTATTATATTCGATATAATAATCGAAATTCGATTTCGACGCGAAATTAAAATTAGATTTTAATTCGGGCAAACGAGTTAATTTAGAATTAATTCGTTAGCGACGTAAATAATAATTTCGCTAGGCGCAATCATTTATTTAAATTCGATTTAATTAACGTCGCGACGTAAGTTCGGTATTTCGGAAATATCGAACCCGAACGCGTGAGTGCACGTGGGCCCACTTTCATTTGGAATCGTGTGGGGCCCACATGACACATGTCATATTATGCATTATTTAATTGTGATGCATTGCATGGAGATAGTGTACAATGCACTCAATGGTTTTGCATGGAAATTGAGTGTTTGACACTCTAAGCCATTGTATGATTTATGTCATAAGTTTATATTAATTTAATAATATTATGGCATAAATAAATTGATTTTTGAAATCAAATCCCTCACTCTCCTCTCTTTCCTCTTGACCGAAACTGTGAAGTTTCACAGCCCTCTCCACTTTTCTGTTTTTGTTGCAAAAACTTGAAGAAATTGTGGTTTGTTTGGAACATAAATTCACACACAAGGCTAGCACCTTCAAGGGATCATACAAAGGTGTTATGGGAAACTAATTCTTGAGCTTGGAAGGATCAAAGAAAGCTTGGAGCTTCCCCACTCACCTTGGCCGAAACCTTCACTGCACAAAGGGAAAATTTTCATTTCATCAACGCATCCGCCATTCCGATTTGTGAGTATGATTCCGTACATACTTCATCTTTTAATATTATATTCATGTTGTATTTAAATGCTTAATCTTCCTTGGGACATATAATAGAAACCAACAATGGTATCATGGAGCCATGGTTAAGCTTGAAATACTTTAGGTTAAAATTTGGGTAAAATTGATTGAAGCATGTTCTTGTGAAATTTGATGAATGAGTATGCTTATATGTATTTTATATGTATGTAAAATGACATAATATGAAATCAATTTTATGAAAAATGCATTGGATGATTTTTTTCCCCAAATTCATGCCTTGGCCGAATGTGTTGCTACTTGGAGTGGATTGCAATTTTTTGTGTTTAAGATCATTGGATGACTTAGAACGTATACGGGACGTAGATTAGTAATTCAATCGGATTGAAAAACAAATCGACACAAAAAACTCACCTTGGCCGAATGTTAATGGACATGTAAAGGAGTTGATTTTTTGTTAAAATTATGTTGGACATTTATTTTGAAAAATAGATGATTAATAAATTAAATGGGTATTTTTGAAATATTTGGTTTAATATATTAATCTTGGTTTTACACTTTAATTAATTCGTTAGTGACGTAAATAATAATTTCGCTAGGCGCAATCATTTATTTAAATTCGATTTAATTAACGTCACGACGTAAATTCGGTATTTCGGAAATATCGAACCCGAACGCGTGAGTGCACGTGGGCCCACTTTCATTTGGAAACGTGTGGGGCCCACATGACACATGTCATATTATGCATTATTTAATTGTGATGCATTGCATGGAGATAGTGTACAATGCACTCAATGGTTTTGCATGGAAATTGAGTGTTTGACACTCTAAGCCATTGCATGATTTGTGTCATAAGTTTATTATTAATTTAATAATATTATGGCATAAATATAAAATGATTTTTGAAATCAAATCCCTCACTCTCTCTCTTTCCTCTTGACCGAAACTGTGAAGTTTCACAGCCCTCTCCACTTTTCTGTTTTTGTTGCAAAAACTTGAAGAAATTGTGTTTTGTTTGGAACATAAATTCACACACAAGGCTAGCAACTTCAAGGGATCATACAAAGGTGTTATGGGAAACTAATTCTTGAGCTTGGAAGGATCAAAGAAAGCTTGGAGCTTCCCCACTCACCTTGGCCGAAACCTTCACTGCACAAAGGAGAAAATTTTCATTTCATCAACGCATCCGCATTCCGATCTTTGTGAGTATGATTCCGCCATACTTCATCTTTTAATATATATATTCATTGTTGTATTTAAATGCTTAATCTTTCCTTGGGACATATAATAGAAACCAACAGTATGTTGGACCCTATAATTAGTGACTGCATCTTAAATCTTGTTCCCAGATTATGTCTCAAAACGTTGGCGTGGTTCACCCAAAGATGGATCCTGCAAAAGAACTAGAGAGTGGGGTGGGGGTGAGTCATATGGAACTCAGTGAGTGGAACTATAAAATCAAAGAAAACTATATCAGTATGGTTGGGTAAATCATCTTAAATTTATATCACTTTTTGAAATCTTTTACTTGAAAACTGACTCTTTTTCTTTCAAACTTTGAGAAATCTGTTTCTGAAACATCTTCTTTTTAAAATTTCTGGAACTGTAGAAAAACCTGACGCATGGGGGCGTTACGTATCGATGTCCCCCCATACGCATTGGGGCGTTACACATCACCGTCCCCCAAGCCATTGAACTAGAGCCATGAGTGTTGATTCATACTACTACTAGACCCTAAAACTAGGGTCTAGGGTCGTTACGTATCGTCGTCCCATAGCCCTGAACTAGGATCTAGAGGCATCAATCATCCCTAGTCCTGAACTTCGTGTGCACACGTTCTAGGTCCGTCAATTCCATAAGTTACATATTGAGGTGGGTTTTCCCACATACCTCTGAATATCATAAAATCTCACGCTTTTAAATCTTAAAACTTGCTCATTTACAAAACATCTGTAAGTTAATTTGGCTAACACCCTAAAAATATTTAAAATAAGTCACGAATAAAAACAATAAATAAATTTCAACTTGGAAAGAAAAGTCCACTCACAGATTTGAAGTTTGAATAACTCCACTTCACGTCGCTGAGGGAGATTGCGGCTCTTGTCGAGTATCCATATTTGATAAACTTAATTAGAACATAAGTTATATAATATGATTCGAAATTGAACTGGGCTTCTGAATTTGGTTAAACTATCATCACTATACACCGTGCATGAGTGGCTCTATATTGGTATGATTCCCTTGGGTGCCCTCTAACCTTTTTGAATAAAATAGAAATAGCTAATTAATTTTTAAACAAAAATGGTCACGCGTCGTGATGCTAAGGTGTACGCATCGCGACGCCCACCTCGGCTCGAGGTAGAGAGGAAATTTTGTTACACGTCGCAACACTGGCTACTAAGCATCACGATGTTATGAGACACGCATCACGACTCCCATAAAGCAGAACCAAAATAGAGGCTCTGGTTTGATTTGTGTCGCGACGCTGACTTAGTGGCATCTTGACGCTCAAATATCAGGTTTGAATCAGAGGCTCTGCCTCAATATGCGTCACGACACTAGCCCAATGGCGTCACGACACTCGACTATTCCCTGGGCCAATCTTCACCTCTTCAATGATCAAGCACACAACTTCCATTCTCACTCAACCAAAAGCAATTTCAAACACTAAATTCACTACCATGCTAAGTTCTTAACATCCCAACATCCCCAAATTCTATTATCCTTGCTTAGTGGTTCAACTAGGGTGACATACGTAGAAATTTCCCAAACTTGAACTTCTCATCACAAAAATCATCAATAATTACACCACTTTCAATCAATAACACACTACAAGCATCAATTTCTCAATACTCAAAATTCCAAGATTTGGGTTTTATATTTCTTACCTTAATTCAAATTCTTTTCTCACAAAAGGAGTCTCCAAGTTCTCTTTCCTCCTTCTTAGGATTATCTTGTCGTGGATTACTCTTGGTTTTCAATGGGAATTTACTAAGGGAAATGGAAATTCTTCTTCCTCATTTCTTGCTTCAATTTCGGCCAAGGGAGCATTTTAGTGGTTTGAAATTTTGAATTTTGTTCTCTTAATAATTGGAAATTAATTCTAGAGAAGTCTTGAAGTTCTTTCACTTTCTAACAAAATAATGGACTTAGGCTTAAATTCTACAAATATTATTGGGCTTATACTTGGGCTAATCCACTCTTGGTTTTTGATTATGGCCCATAAATTATTTTAAGGCTAATTAGGCTTGGTTTAAGGTTGGCCTGTTAAATCGTCCCTAGAATTTCCGCTATCGTTTGAAATCTTTTTTATATATAAGTCACCAAGTTACTACGTTTAGTTGAGTTATGAAATTTCGAGTCGTTACAAATTCTCCCCCCTTTAAAATGATTTGTCCTCGAATCAATAATTTAAAGATATGGAGCGTACCTTCTTCTGTGAATAGCAGGGGGTATTGCTCTCTCATGGTTTCTTCTGGTTCCCAATTGGACTTATGTCCATTGTGGTGTTGCCAAACCACTTTGACTGAGGGAATCCATTGAGATCGTAGCTTTCTTGTCTCTCTACCCACTATAGCTACTGGTTGTTCCAAATAAGATAAATCTTGATGGATATCGACTGTCTGGGGTTCCAACAAATGAGATTCATCACGTAGGTACTTTTGTAGCATAGACACGTGGAAAATTGGGTGTATACTATCCATGCTGGGTGGAAGTGCCAATTCGTAAGCTCTCCCACCAACTCTTCGTAAGCTTACCTTTTTTGCCGAATCTCATAACTCCCTTAAAAGGAGATACTTTTAGAACATAAAATCTCCCACCTGAAATTACAAGTCCTTCCTCCGGTGATCTGCATAACTTTTCTGGCGACTCTGAGCCGTACTCATTCTTTCTATGATTAACTTTACTTTCTCCAGCGCATCTTGTACCAAATCGGTCCACAAAAACTTTTTCTACCCTGCTTCAAACCATCCAACTGGGGATCTGCACTTGCTACCATACAAAGCCTCGAATGGTGGCATTTGAATACTTGCCTGATAACTATTTTCTTAGGCAAATTCTATAAGTGGCAAATGATGGTCCCAACTACGCTAAAAATCAATAACACAGGCCCGAACCATGTCTTCTAAAGTCTGTATAGTCCCCTCTATATGGCCATCCGTCTGAGGGTGGAAAGCTGTACTAAAGCATAACTAGGAACCCAAAGCCTTCTGAAATAATTACCAAAACTTGGATGAAAATTGAGAACCTCGATAAGAGATGATTGAGATAGGTACTCCATGCAACGACATTATCTTATCTAGATACAGTTTGGCGCATTAAGCTACTGTGTAGTTGGTTCTAACTAGAAGGAAATGCGCAGATTTAGTCATCTATCTAAAATCATCCATATAGAATCGTACCCTTTTGAAGTACGAGGAAGCTCAACTACAAATCCATAGTATTCTTTTCCCATTTCCAATTTGGAACTTCTAAACTTTGAAGTTTCCCTGTGTTGGGTTTCTAAGGTCAATCCCAAGATCATTTAAGCATAAAACATGTGTGAATACGCAAAGAAGTAGCGGAAATTATACTCACTTTGATCGGTTGAGTGGATGTGTTGAGAACAAAACTTTTATTCTTTTGAAGTTACTCCAAGCTCCTCTTTGAATGATTGGTGTAGCTCCAAGTTTTGAAGTTTGATTCCAAACTCAAGGGATGTTTCCCTATCACCTATGAATGACCCTTTTGTGTGCTAGCACTTTTGATTTTTGAAGCAAAATCAAGAAATATGAAGCCAAGCTTCACGCCAATGGAGAAGAAAAATAGGGAAGTATTTTCGGCCAAGGAGAAAGAAAATGAGTAGTGTTTAATTTTCCAAAAATCAAAACTATAAACCAAATCTCTAAAGTTGGTAAAAGGTCACTCACCAATCAAATTAAAATAATGAAATGTGTATTGCAAGTTACCATCAACTAATACCAAATTCCATCACCATAAAGGTAAGTAAAGTGACAAATGATGTGACTTGTGGTGGGCCCCACTTGATTCAAAATCAGAGTGGGCCCGCAAACACATTCGGGAATCGGGTTGGTTAATTCCGAATTAACGAATTTTCCGTTACGACTTAATTAAATCAAATTTAATTAAATAATTATGCCTAGCAAAATTACTATTAAAGTCGCTCGTTAATTAATTCTAAATTAATTTGTTCGCCCGAATTAAAATCCAATTTTAATTCTGTTATGAAATCTAATTTCATTTAATATATCGAATATATTAATTTTATCGATTAATTCCAAATTAATCGTTCTCTCTATATTAATTGAATTTTATCCCAGATAAATTCTTACCGTAATTAATCCTAGATTAATTTTCTCTCTCTTCTAATTAATCCCGGATTAATTATGTTCGAGTCAAACGTCATTGGTGAATCTTCGGGAAGTGACCCATGAGATCCATGGATATGTTGGCAGTAAATCCGGTTGTCGGACTATTCGAATACGTGCGTACCCCGTACCACATTCTTACCGATTTACAAGACATGGTTGGCTTCTAGCAAAACACCTTGCCTTCCCAATTCTCCAGAATTATTCTTTAAGGAATATATAATCTATAACAGGCGTAGTATACATAGTATTGCGTATTGCGACCCAGTATCAAATGTCACATGCAAGGCCTGGGGCTGGAATAGTGTCTGCCCTGTACGAAGCATATATCGGATCACAAGCAACTAGTCTCTATAATCAGATAATCATGACCTTGTAATATTATCCCGATAGTTGCAACATAATAGAGAACCAGTTCTGTATCCCTGCGTGATCATCATCTCCATATGACTGAAGTGATACTTCCGTCTTGACATCACACCCAATACATTACGATTCTCAATAAACCCAGAAGAGGCGTACACATACCTGTTAAAGTCCCGAACGTCCAAAACCAAAGCGTATTGATTGTCGCAAGTACTAGCGATGCAAGTCTCAGGTTAAGACCAAATACACCTACCCTGATGCGGATTCCCATAGACACATAGTCGTACTACCAATGGGATTCCACGGGGTCTATCCAGAGCGAAGCTGTTCCCGTACCATCGCTAAACACAACCTCCTATCACACTTGCATAAGTATCCAATACTTAAATATATGAGAACTATGTCGTTATGCTCCCACAACGCGCACAAGTGCAATACTAGTGGCGATTTTCACATCCATCTGCCATATCTCCGAGTCGTGATATGCAGCAATGGCTAAAAGAATCCTAATAGATTTTAGCATGACTACTGGTGAAAATTTTTCCCAATAGTCAATCCCAAGACGTTGAGTGTAACCTTTCGCTACCAGTTGGGCCTTAAAGGTTTCCACCTATCTATCGTCCCTCCATTCCTTTTGTAAAGCCATTTCCAACCAATATGTTTAGCTCTTTTAGGACGTTAAACTAAATCCCAGACTTGATTGTCATACATAGAATCCATTTCGGAGTTCATGACTTCCTATCATTTTCCCGAATTGATATCCAATATCGCTTCTTTATACGTAGTCGGATCTGTTTCCTCCAAGGGGAGAACATCAAGACTCACATCGATGTTGAAAATAATCTCTCAAGAGGCTTTGATATTCTATTTGACTTACGTAAAACTTTTGTTGTAGATCCTTCACCTAGTTGGATCTCTGGTTCCATCTCAGGTTCCTTACTGTTTGGATTAAACTCATCAAGTTCAATCTTTCTATAATTCCCATTTTCTCTCAAAAAATCCTTTTAAAAAAAAGTGGTAAAATGAACAACAAATATATTTCGTTGCTCAGAATCATAGAATTAATATCCCAAAGAATTTTTAGGATATCCAACGTACTACCTAGGTGCTAGTTCATTCCGCTGCGCAACGCTAATGTATGCAGGACAAACCCAAATATTTAAATATCTAGGAATTCGATTTCTAGTGAACCATATCTGATAGGGGGTCGTAGAAACAACTTTCGATAGAACCCTATTAAGTATATGGGCAGCAATAAGTAAAGCGTAACCCCAAAGGTAATATGGAAGATCTGTATAACTCATCTTGATTTGTACCATATCCAATAAAGTATGATTTCAATGCTCAGATACACCATTGTGTTGAGGTGTTCTTGGTGGGCTATATTGGGCTAGAATTCCATTCTCCCTTAAATAATTTCTGAATTCGTCACTCATGTATTCACCACCTCTATCTGATCTAAGGCATTTGATGAATTTACTGGTTTATTTTTCTACTTTGTTTCGGAATATTTTGAAGTCGTCAAATGTTTCTGATTTATGTCTCATCAAATAGACATATACATATCTAGACTTATCATCCGTGAAAGTCATGAAGTATGTTGAACCATTATAAGCGGCATGATTTAATGGACCACACACATCACTATTTATTAGTTCAAATAAATCTCCAGCATGATGTCCAACACCAAGAAATGAGGCCTTTGTCATCTTTCCTTGGATAAATGACTCACAAATCGGATAAGGATCTAAGGTAAGATTTTCAATCAAACCACCCTTTACCAAATTGGATAGAAGTCTAACACCTATGTGGCCCAATCTCATATGTCATAATTCAGTATTATTTATTTTCCTCTACATTAAAAACATTTCTATATGTTTCCAAAATATAATGACGGTTAGATAAAGAATATTAGCATATCAGATTATTGTCTTTATCATATAAACATAAAAAACAATTTGTAATGTTTATTTTGTATCCCTCTTTATCTAATATTGACAGTGATATTATTTGTCTGATAAGTGATGATATATAATAACAGTCATGTAAATCTAATTTACATCTATTGGGGAGATCTAGAACAACCATTTCTATGGCCTTGACATCCAATGTCTCACCATTGCCAACTCTAAGCTGGATCTCCCCTTTATTCAGCCTTCTTTTAACTCTCATAACCTGCATGGAGTTTCAAATATAAGTAGGACTGCCAGTGTCTAACACACATCCGCTATTTTCATATAAGGCTAATGAGATGTCAATAATAGGAAAAATATAAATTGTACCTGAGGGTCCTGCTTTTCCTTTTAGCTCTAGATAGTCCTTCTTCCGATGTCCAGACTTCTTGCATTGTAGATGTTGATCACAAGCTACATGTGGTCTTGTAGCTTTGCGCTTCTTGGAGTTCTTATTTGATATCTTTTTCTTCCCCATTTTGATTTTCTTAGACTTCTCAAAAGTCTTTGAAGAGCTAGCTCCACTATGGAGGTACAAAACATGATTTCCTTTCTTCAAATCATGCTATGTCATGCTTAACATGTTATGAAGTTCTTCATATCTGGCTTGCATCGAATGCATGTGGAAGTTTAACACAAAGCCAGCATAAGTTCCAAGTAAAGAAGACAGAATCAAATTATGGCCTAGTCGTTCATTAATCACAATGCCATGTCGTTCCAAATATCAGATATGGTCGATCATGTTCAAAACATGAATACTGACAGCTTCTTCATCCTTGATTTCAGCACGGAATAATTCCTTAGACCTCCGATATATTTTGATTTCTTGATTTACCTCGAACAACTCATTGAGTGTTTGCATAATACTCCAAGCATCCAGTACTTCTATATACTGTCTGAGCAAATCTGGAACCATCGATCCTAAAATATAGGATTTCACCTTCAGGTTATCATCCTTTAATTTTGCAAAAGTTTCTCGCTCTTGAGAAGTGGAGTCAATATCGATTTCAATAGGCAATGGATTAATAGTTACATAAGTCAATTTTTCAAACTCCAAGACAAGGCAAATGTTCATTTCTCATTCGAAATAGTTGTTGGTTTCTATTAAGGTAACAAGATCATAAACAAGCATGAAATATGTGTGAATACAAATCAACGAAGTTGCGGAATACTCACATCGATCGGTTGAGCGACGTTTTGACGAACAAAATCAACTTTCTGCCCTTGTAGCAGCTCACGGCAATAGCAGTGAGAGCTCACTGGTTTTGGCTCGGTTTTGGTCCTTTGTCAAGCTCCAAGCTTCGTCGAACGATTCCCGGCTCATGGGTTGACTTCCCTATCAATAGTTTTCGGCTCCTTTCAATTCATTGGAATCCAAGAGTCGAATTAATGGATTTACGGCAGCCATCTACAAGACAACAATTAAACATTAGCAGAACATTTTTTATTTCAAAATAATAACACTAATTGATTATGGAATTTTAAATCTATTAGTGCCATCACACTACTTTACATAATTCTGTAATCTCTCTTAACAGAAAATTAGAAATTTGACTATCAAAATTTCATATCGGGAAGTGGATCCCATGACATTTACTCTAGCCTCACAATAATGATGGTCTTGGCCTTTATAAATTCATTAGGTAGACCTCCAGGGTCAATCACATTCATATGACTCCTAGTTTGGTCCAGAACTGTTTCTTACCCTCACAATAATGATGGTATTGGATTAAGACGTATTTCAAGTGTATACTTGTCAATGTGCACTAATGAGTTTCGTATGTACACCCTCACAATAATGACGGTATTGGGTGACTGTGTTAACTCATCACGCTACATCTAATGTTTTACCAGAGTGACCTAAGTTTCGAGCACTTATACACTCACAATAATGACGGTCTTGTGCAAAAGTAGTAAGACCTCATTCATCTCCGTATTGACAACACAGACCTTCTAATAATACTCCAATATTATTAATATTTATTACTTAAAAGTAATCACCTAATCATGGGAGATTTATGAAAATCCAATCATTAACATGCTTGGGTCAAAATTAAAATTTTAATTTAAAACATGCAATGCATTTCCAATATGACTTATGCAAATTTAAATTTGAGCGGTATAGATTCAAAAACTTGGGTTGTGTGGTAAAGACATGCGCTGATACTATGCTATTGGGGTAGAAGTGGGACCCCTAGGGTTGGATTGGTATCCCGCACAATGAAAGTGGGTCTAACTCATGGATATCATGCATGGGTGTAATTTTAAATAATTTAATTAAATACTATATTCCATTACGAGTGTATAGGAAAAAATCGGGGCTGAATCGGAGTCCGGAAACTCCAGAATGGGAGGAAATAAAATTCAGCGCGTGTAGCATGCTCTGTGCATACTATAGTGCACGGACGCATTATACGCCTAGCTCAAAAGACTTTCAATTTTTGTTTTTTTTTTTGTTTTTTAAAATTTTACCTTCAGCTCTGAAGGAAATTATGGTATTTAACCCTAATTTCTTCTTATCTTCCCTAAACACTTCGAAAACACCCAAAATTAATTTTTAATATCAAAAAAAACATCAACACATGTTATAGAATAAAAATCAAGTTTTTCAAAATATCAAATATTTTTATAAAAATATAAATTTATTCTAAATACGCACTTGCGTAAATTTTGAATCCAAAACACAAACAAATTAGAATCCCACAGTGAAGTGACTCGTGAACAATTCTAGGCCACTCAAAGGTGGTCAAGTGATTCTAGAATGGTAGCCATAGCTCTAAGTTATTATATAGAGTTCCAAACTCTAATTTTAAGTCTATGTCTAACATAAAGTTTTTGACCCAATTACAAGCATTTTGTGTTTATGCTTCCAAAGTATTCTAAGATAATTAATTAGCCTAATTTCAAAATTATGTATTTAATACATAATTCATCACTATATGTCTCACTAACGAAAAACTCATTGATGAAAAAGATAGCTTTTGGAGAAGATCAAACTTACCTAGCAAGTTTGATTCAAAGAACCAATCTACTTCTCCTTGTTTAAATGTTGTGGAGAAAATCCATAGTTAGCAAGCTTAACTTCAAGATCCAATCTTGATTCCAATGCTAGCAAGCTTCACTCCAAGATCCAATCTTGATTTCTCCTAATTGAAATATTGTAGAAATCTCACAAAACTTCTCTAAACATTACTCTAACTTAGGCTAATTTCTCTAATTCTTGCTTGTATTTAGCTTTCTTGAGTTTGATTAAAACATTTGCTCAAGCTTGCTATTTATAGTAAAACTTAGGCAATTTTTAATTAATAAGATTTCTAATCAACTTTTATATATGCTTAATCTAATTTGTTCAAATATGTATATTTAGGTGTGACTAATCATATTTTCCTACCATTTTGATTAAATCCAATTAAATCAAGACAAAGCTTAATTAATTGATTAGTTACATGTCTTTCACTTTAATTTAATCCAATTAAATCAAGCCAAGAGCACATATAATTACATACTTGCAATTACCACTGTCATATATTACAAAGGTCGACTAAAATGGGGTAACTGTAGACACTATATTTTTACACATCGTAATGATGAGTCTCTTATAAGGACACACCTTAAAGGTTTGGGAAAGTGGTCATGTTTAATGTTAGAATGGAAAGAAACCATAGAAGATCCAAAAAAGAATAGACGGAGATCTGTTCGGAGATCATCTATGTATGGCCGGACATATGGCCATCATGATCGGCCGGATATACTTAAAGTCAGGCCGGATATGCGTCAGATTTCTAGTTTTTCAAAAGGATTCGATCTCTTTCCATTTTAACTGATTTCCATAAAATCTTACTTTATTTTTTAACCGATTTCCTGAACAGATGAATCTTTTCCTTATTTATAGAACCCTAAACACTATAAAAAATTGATCAAAACACACAAGACTGGATTCGATTGTTTATGCTCAAAAATAGAGAAAGCACATCAACCCTAAATTCCTCTCCCCAGTAAGACCTAGAAACAAACTAAACCATCAGAAGTGTTCTCGGAGCTTAGTCACACTTAAAGGTATGACCCAAGGGGCCAAAACCTTAAACTATGCATATTTAACTATTATCCTGACGCAATATATCTAGTCAGATATCATGTATGTCCAACTGGACATACACTTGTCATACAGAAAGTCTGGCCACTCAACTGGCTACATCCAACGTCTGTTTTCCGTGGTATACAGGACGAAAACCCAAACATAAATTCCATAGCCGACTCCAAATGGATGGTAGTATGGTTTGTAATTGGGATACAATTCCACGTACAACAAGAAAAATGGACTTGCACGACATATTTATGTTTCTTACTATCATCTTGTCTTTATTTTATTTTATAGTTAACCGTTTAATTAACTGTTTATTTACTGTTTTACTGTTAATTTTACCACTTTTGATGTCGTTATGATTGTCATCTGAACGTAATTGCGAGTGTATAATCTTTCTAATGTATGCAGTAAGTCCAACCAGCCTTTTGGACAATTATGACCCATAGTGTCACTATTTATACAGATCATGGTGTTGTTGTACAATTAACTATGTGACAAATGAGATTGCACTCTTATCATTTGTGATTAGATCACCTAGATGTATAAATGATGAGAGGTCCCTATGATTTATTTCTGGATGGAGAATGATATGAGACAGTATCAGTCCACGTAGGATAAATCATTAAATATCCCTAGTCAGAGTATTATCGAGATTGTACATCGATAAATGCGTAAAAGACTAGTATTACACTTGTGCGCGTTGTGAGGGCACAACTGCATAGTTCTCATATATTTGGGTATAGGATACTCATGCAAGTGTAATAAGATATTGTGTTTCACCGATGGTACGCGAAACAGCTTCGCTCTGGATAAGACCCCCTCGGAATTCCATTGGTAGTATGACTATGTGTCTATGGAAGTCCGAAATCAGGGTAGGTGTATTTGGTCTTAACCTGAGACTTGCACCGCTAATACTTGCGACAATCAATATACTTTGGTTGAGGTCGTCCAGGGCTTTAACAGGTTTTGTTTACGCCAATACTTGGTATATTGAGAATCGTAGTGTGTTGGGTGTGATGTCAAGACGAAAGTGTCACTCCAGTCATATGGAGTTGATGATCGCGCAGGGATACAGAACTGGTTCTCTATATAAGGTTGCAACCGTCGGGATAATATGACTTGGTCATGATTATCTGATATTAAAGAGACTAGTTGCTTGTCATCCGATATATGCTTCGTACGGGGCAGACACTGTACCAGCCCCAGGCCTCGCATGTGATCATCCGATACTGGACAGAAATACGCAATACTACGTATACTACGCCTGATATAGATCCTTTATTCCTGTAAGGATATTTCCGGAGAATTGGGTAGGCATGGCGCTTTGCTAGAGGCCAACCTTGTCTTGTAAATCGGTATAAACGTAGTACGAGGTACTTACGTGTTCGGATAGTCCGACGACCGAATTTACTGCCAACATATCCGGGGATCTCATGGGTCGCTTCCCAAAGATTCACCGATGACGTATGACTCGCACTTTAATTAATCTAGGATTAATTAGATGAGAGAGAAAATTAATCTGGGATTAATTGCGGAGATATTTTATCTAGGATAAAATATCATTTAAAGAGGGAGAACCATGAATTTAGAATTAATCGAAAAAATTAATATATTTGATATATTAAACGAAATTGGATTTCGACGCGGAATTAAAATTAGATTTTAATTCGGGCGAACGAGTTAATTTAGAATTAATTCGTTAGCGATGTGAATAGTGATTTCGCTAGGCGTAATCATGTAATTACGTCGCAACGGAAAATTCGTTAATTTGGAATTAGCGAACCCGAGCCCGAGATTATTTGCGAGCGCATTTGCATTTAGAATTCGAGTGCGGCAAGTCAAATCAAGCGTCAAATTGCTAGTCGCATCAAGCGTCAAATCATTAGTCACTTTGAGTGATGTGACAACTTGTCACTTGATTTGATTGATTGATGTGAGTTGATGTTTGAGTGTTTGACACTCAAATATGAGTGGTTGTATTAATTAAAAAACCTATTTACCTTTATTTGATATAGGTATTTGACTTTTAATTATTAATGGTACTAGATACACATTTGAAAAATAACTCTTACAACTTCTTCTCTCTCCAATTTCTCTTCATCCTCACGCCCTTGGGGCTGCACATTTCTTCTTCTGCAAAGGCAGTGAACTGCCGTGGAATTGAAGAGGAAAAAGGGAAGCAAAGTGTGATTTTGTGGCAAAATCGAGAGTGCTAGCACACTCCGGGATCAATGCGAAGGTGATAGGGAAGTCCACCCATGAGCCGGGAATCGTTTGACGAAGCTTGGAGCTCAAAATTTAAAGATGTGGCCGAAACTAGTGAGCTGTGATAGTGCTCACTGCCGAGCAGTCCACAAGGCAGAAAATGGAATTTTTTGTTGCCTCTGTGTCGCTCAACCGCTCGATGTAAGTATTCCGCAACTTCCTCGAATGTATTCACTTATGTTCATGCTTGATTTATGATCCTTGGGACCTAGATAATATCCGACAATGGTATCAAGAGCTTGGTTAAAAGCATGAAATTGATTTAGGGCTTAAAATTGGGCAAACTTGATTTTGAGCATGATTAATAAAATTGGATTGATTAGTATGCTTAAATGTGTTTGAATTTATGATTGATTGGATCAATTTGTTGAAATTATGTTTGGAACAAATTTCCCCAATTTCTTTGTGTTGTCCGAATGGTCTTCCCCCTAAAATGTCTTGGGATTTTTTATTTTTGACAATTGGATGTGTTGGAAATCATTCGGGATGATGATTTAATGTCGATTGTGGAATTAATTGGATTGAATTCGAATCGGACGTTAAATCCCCAAATTGACGAGAGCATAATAGCATGTAATTGGGTTTGATTTTTGTTAAAATGTGTTGGACATGTTTTAATGTTGATGACATGATTAATTAGTACTAATTTGGTGTTTTGGAAATATTGATTTGGGTGATTAATTATGTTAATGCACTTTATGTAATTAAATTGTGAAATTGGGTTTTTATGATTTAATTATAATTGGGCCTAAAATTGGATTTGGGCTTTTAATGTTGTAATTGGGCTTGATGGGCTTAGTTGTACTAAGTTTGGTTTAGGCCAAATTGATTGGATCCAATTGGGCCTAAAACCGCATCCATAAAGCCCAAATACGACTTAATGGACCTTTAAAGTTTAATTGGGCCTAATGGGCCAAGATTGATTTCTAGGTTTATGGGGTAACTCCCGGATTGGACTTTGGTTATTGGGTTCGACCCGAGTTGACCAAAAGTCCACGCCTCAAGAAATTAATTAAAAGCCCATTGGACTTTAATTAAATTGACGTTGGATGTTAATCAGGCTTTGAGACCCGTAGCGATTAAATTTGGAATTTAAGTCGTAAAATTTCATTAATAAAGTGTGTTATTTAATTTGGAATTAAATAGCGAATTAGAATTGAATGCATATTAAATTTGATTTAATTGTGTAGTTTAATTTAATTCGAGAATTCGTACTTTGACTACTTATTCGCAAAAACGAGTTTGACTCGAGAGTAAAATAAATCGTTGTTTGAACATTAGATGATCACTAATTATCAGATTAATTAATTGGATTAGATTGATTGATAACATGCTTGTGTGAATACATGGTTGCGATGCATGAATAATGTATATCTGATGGATATTAGATGGGTGGAACAATTTTAGAAATTATTGTAATAAATTTGATTTATTAAATTGGACCTGCGTGTCCAGCCTTATTACCTCTCTATTATTTGTATTCTCTTCTCACCTATTCCCCTCAATGTAAATGAGGTTTCTTTAGAAGTGTAGTGTAACGGGTAGAAGTAAATACATGTGCTAGCGGGAGAGAGAAAGTGAGAGATTTGATCTAGGATCATTGTGTAAAGTATCCATCCGCATATCATTATTATTTTATTATACGCACTTTATTATGTGTTTAGAATGCATGTTTAAGGGTGTATGATGATGAGACCTTAACAAAGATAATAAATTGGTTGCCAATTTGCACTCGAAAAACCCTCGTTCAATATTAAGCATTTTTCCTTCCATTGAGTGATTCTCACTCAAGATCCGAGACGGTATTGGTTTGTTGGCCAAAGTTAAGGCCTTTGTCTGTCGAGGATGTGTTTGAATCACGAAGGCTTTGTTATATATCAGTGTCTTGTCCAAGTTGTGGTTTGTTGGCCAAAGTCAAGACCACTTCTTGTCCATCGACATTGATTACGAAGCTTTCCATGGTCAATGGGTCGCGCTTAACTGGGATCACTAAGTTTGTTGTGCCAAAGCCAAGGCTTAGTTGATCCAGAGGAAAATGGTTAGGTAATACATTGGATGTATTGGCATATATAAGATATATGTTTCGGACTTGGATGTCCCCCTACCGGATCTAGGAATTGGATTGGATCCAATCGATCTTAGAGATCTACCTAGTTAATTATCATACAATTTGCTGGCCAAAGTCAAGATTGTGTGATATTTAACGGGATCCTAGCCCACTATGAAACGCGGTTTCCCGAGTACTCGACAGAGGGTTAGAGGCTCGCCGAAAAATAGTGGGAGGCAAGAATTGAATTCGCAATATTCGTTCAATTACTCGCCATACGCGCTCAATCAAATATCAATTCGTCAAATAAATTAAATGTTAGTTGGACTAATATTTAAATGTTGTTTTATTAAATAGTTGGACTATTAGAATCAAGATTAAATTGAAAGATTGACGTTTAATACATAATCTTAGGGAAAATGTACTTAAATGGTTTAATTTTCAAATTGGGAATAATTTCAGGATGGTCCTGGAAAAATAATAAGTTACTTTATTTGATAAAATAACATATTATGCCTAAAGCCCGGAGTTAAGCAAATAGTTGAGCATTATCTTTGGAAGTTTATGTGATGATAACTTTAGTGCTTAATCCATTATACTTACCACAGTAGAATCCTTAATTTCCGAATCAGAACTAAGGATTAGATCCTTAAAGTATGATAAAGAAATTGAAGGATCTTCATAAATCTATTAACTTAGATTTTAGAAGTACTAAATTGCAATAAAAACTCTTGGAGGGTTAATGACTATTCTCAAGGAGACAAAGTCAAAGTTTGCAATTAGGCAAGTAGCGCAAGGCGCACCTTACTTCCATATTCTAGAAGGCCAAGGCTTGGCCATAGGCTTCTGGAGTGTTGAAACAGGCAAAGGCAAAATCATCATAATCTTCTAGGAAGATAAAGGACATATCCCAAAATGTCTGCCTAAATGTGGCAAACGGGATCGTGGAAGCGTGACTGCCGTTTGGACAAAGCAAACATGAAGGAATTGAAGAATGAGCAAGGCTCTGACTTCAAATATGTTTGTCATAAATATATTCACTACTAGTATTAAAATTAGATTTTGGATACTTAGTGTGATATATATATATATATATATATATATATATATATATATTGATGTTCAGAATCTGTTTTGAACAGGATACTGACTTCAATTGAGATTTAATCTGCGAATTGTAAACGGGACGAAAGTCGCTGTTTTAACCGTAGATACCTAAGTTTAGGAACTACCCTCGGGTATGTACCTAAATTTGGAAACTGTTATAATGTAACTAGTTTGACTAGATACATTATCTCTATATCAGTCTTTGACCCGTTGCGGGTGAACCTTTATATTCTAGAACACTAAAGTGTTTTATTATATAAAGATGATATTGAGATAAATGCATTAGATGTGAATAACACCGTTTATATTTTGAATATAAACAAAATCTCAAATATATACAATGACAAACAATAGCTCAAACTGATTTGATCAGAAGAAACTAATTGTGGCATTGTTGTCGAGGACACAATTAAACAAGAATCGTATATCCACACTTTCGAAGAGTGGATACTAGAACTGATTTGATTCTATTCAAATAAAGTCTACGAATCTAGTTTACTGGGCAAAGTGCCTAAAATATTATTTACTTGGTAAAAGTGCAAATGCCACCGACCTGTTAGCCCTAGTTCATAGTGAAGCAAGTGGGCCCATGTCTAGCTAGGCTAGATGTGGATATGAATATTTCGTGACCTATACGGATGTGGCATCGCGTTATGGTTATGTGTTTCTTTTGAAGAACACAAATCGGAAAATTTTAAAGTTTCGACACGAAATAGACAAACAGATCGGCTAAAGTATTAAACCGTCACGGTAAGACCGTAATGGAAAATACTTAAACAATAAGTTTCTCATATACTTGAAATATTATATTATTCTTTCAAATGAGGACTCCTCCCGGAACACGTCATTATGACGGTGTGTCCGAACCGATTAACCGAATTTTGTTGGACATAATAAGGTTAATCATGAGTCGCTCTGAGCTACCATTTCCTTCAAAGGATAAGCATAAACAGTGCATAACTTATTTTGAATAAGGTTCCATAAAAATCTGTTTAACATATTTCATATTAGATATGAACGGGAAAGAAACCGGGTTTCTCATTCTTGATGATTTGGGTATGCTAGGCATGTGTTTGGATGACACCAAACTAGAACCCAAATTAGATAAGTGCCAATTGTAGGTTATCCTAGGGATACCATAAGTATTATACTTATACAACTCACAAGGGAAAAATTAGATTGTTGCTCGCCATGCGGTTTTCCTAAGAGGAATACCGATATGCAGTGGTAAGTGGGAGGATAGTAAAACTCGATGAAAATCGGAGTAACACTATTCAAGGCACCGATTCCTAATGGAACACAAATAGTTCATCAATGATGAAACTAAAACATTAATCTTCGAATACACAAGAACCACGTATGTCGGAGAGAGTCAGAAAACAACCTGGGGTATGGGTTTCTGATCTCACCTCGAAAAGATGTCTATATTTTGAGGTATACCAACTGACTACGTATGAGTGAGTGATACAAGGTATCGACTCCCTATTATGACAAAGTGTCATGAATCCGAAATGGATTCCATGTATATCAACTATGTTTGGATACTAGTTGATGTACCGCAAGGCATTGTGCCTATTGGTACTATAAGTCTTCAAAGAAGACGTACATGGATGGCAACATACCAACGTGTAAAGCTAGGCTTTTAGCGGAAAGGTATCGTTATCAACATTGTGTTGATTACGATTCAACCTTTTAACTGTTGCCACGGTAAATCTATTTGGATAATGCTTGCTAAAGCTGCGTATTTCATTTATGAAATATGTCAGCTTTACGGGAAAATCGCTTTCCTGAAAAGGAAACCTTTCGGAGGATGTTTGTAACATCCTATCGGTTTTGTCGTACCATAACTAGCAAACAAGGTTTGCAGGTTATTCGATCCATGTTTGGATTGAAGCAGGCATAGGTTCTTGGAATTATCGTTTTGAGGTAATCATAATGGAGTATGATTTAATTCAAAACGAAATGATTCTTGTGTATATAAGAGGGTTAGTGGGAGCGCACTGACTATACTGTCCTATAAATAATGATAACATATGTCATTTCTTTGAAATGATATTCCCATAAAACTATCGGTGAAAGCTTGGCTTTCGTAAAAACTCTTCATGGAATCATACATTGAAAAATGTACGCGACCTGGTTCTCATAAGCTTTGAGCATATGGATTCACAAATAGGCCAATCCAAGTGATAGTCACTGGATTGATGTTAAGAACATCCGTTAGTATCTTAGAGAAATAAGGATGATGTCTTAATCTATGGAGATGGAGAACTTGAAGTGACTGGGATCACTGTAGCAAGTTTCCTAAACCGATAAAGACGACTAAAAGTCGCAAACGGTACTATATAGTTTGAATAACGGTACAGTGAGCTGGAAATCTTCCAAGCAAGATACTGTTACCGAATAAACAACAAATGCGGGTTATTGCTACAGCTGAGGCGGCAATAGAATCCTTCTGGGTCGATAAATGAATCTAATTAGATTAGATATAGTTCTGTTAGCAGCTGAGCTAGGCGTCAGCACAGGCTAAAGAATTAATGGTCTCATCAACGATCCAGATACATACTTCGATATTCATCTGATTCGTTCGGATCATACATCGTGGCGATGTGATGATCGAATAAATCGCGTCAGACGATAATCATGCAAATCCGCTGACGAAAGTCTTTTCTCAGCAGTTTGAGCCAACCGTATATAGTTCGGGTGTAAGACACTCGAGTGACTAGCTATAGGCCAAGTGGGAGATTATTGGACAATTATGACCCATAGCGTTACTTTTTGTACAGATCATGGTGTTGTTGTACAATTAACTATGTGACAAATGAAATTGCACGCTTATCGTTTGTGATTTGATAACCTAGATGTATAAATGATGAGAGGTCCCTATGATTTGTTCCTGGATGGAGAATGATATGAGACAGTATCAGTCCACGTAGGATAAATCATTAAATATCCCTAGTCAGAGTATTATCAAGATTGGACATCGATAAATGCGTAAAAGACTAGTATTACACTTGTGCGTGTTGTGAGGGCACAACGGCATAGTTCTCATATATTTGGGTATAGGATACTCATGCAAGTGTAATAGGAGGTTGTGTTTCACCGATTGTACAGGAAACAGCTTTGCTCGGGATAAGACCCCCTCGGAATTCCATTGGTAGTATGACTATGTGTCTATGGAAGTCCGAAATCAGGGTAGGTGTATTTGGTCTTAACCTGAGACTTGCACCGCTAATACTTGCGACAATCAATATACTTTGGTTGAGGTCGTCCAGGGCTTTAACAGGTTTTGTTTACGCCAATACTTGGTATATTGAGAATCGTAGTGTGTCGGGTGTGATGTCAAGACGGAAGTGTCACTCCAGTCATATGGAGTTGATGATCGCGCAGGGATACAGAATTGGTTCTTTATATAAAGTTGCAACCGTCGAGATAATATGACTTGGTCATGATTATCCGATATTAAAGAGACTAGTTGCTTGTCATCCGATATATGCTTCGTACGGGGCAGACACTGTACCAGCCCCAGGCCTCGCATGTGATCATCTGATATTGGACACAAATACGCAATACTACGTATACTACGCCTGATACAGATCCTTTATTCCTGTAAGGATATTTTCGGAGAATTGGGTAGGCATAGCTCTTTGCTAGAGGCCAACCTTGTCTTGTAAATCGGTATAAACGTAGTACGAGGTACTTACGTGTTCGGATAGTCCGATGACCGAATTTACTGCCAACATATCCGGGGATCTCATGGGTCCCTTCCCAAAGATTCACCGATGACGTATGACTCGCACTTTAATTAATCTGGGATTAATTATATGAGAGAGAAAATTAATCTGGGATTAATTGCGGAGATATTTTATCTGGGATAAAATATCATTTAAAGAGGGAGAACGATTAATTTAGAATTAATCGAAAAAATTAATATATTTGATATATTAAACGAAATTGGATTTCGACGCTGAATTAAAATTAGATTTTAATTCGGGCGAACGAGTTAATTTAGAATTAATTCGTTAGCGATGTGAATAGTGATTTCGCTAGGCGTAATCATGTAATTACGTCGCAACGGAAAATTCGTTAATTTGGAATTAGCGAACCCGAGCCCGAGATTATTTGCGAGCGCATTTGCATTTAGAATTCGAGTGCGGCAAGTCAAATCAAGCGTCAAATTGCTAGTCGCATCAAGCGTCAAATCATTAGTCACTTTGAGTGATGTGACAACTTGTCACTTGATTTGATTGATTGATGTGAGTTGATGTTTGAGTGTTTGACATTCAAATGTGAGTTGTTGTATTAATTAAAAAAGCCTATTTACCTTTATTTGATATAGGTATTTGACTTTTAATTATTAATGGTATTAGATACACATTTGAAAAATAACTCTTACAACTTCTTCTCTCTCCAATTTCTCTTCATCCTCACGCCCTTGGGGCTGCACATTTCTTCTTCTGCAAAGGCAGTGAACTGCCGTGGAATTGAAGAGGAAAAAGGGAAGCAAAGTGTGATTTTGTGGCAAAATCGAGAGTGCTAGCACACTCCGGGATCAATGCGAAGGTGATAGGGAAGTCCACTTATGAGCCGGGAATCGTTTGACGAAGCTTGGAGCTCAAAATTTGAAGATGTGGCCGAAACCAGTGAGCTGTGACAGTGCTCTCTGCCGAGCAGTCCACAAGGCAGAAAATGGAATTTTTTGTTGCCTCCACGTCGCTCAACCGCTCGATGTAAGTATTCTGCAACTTCCTCGAATGTATTCACTTATGTTCATGCTTGATTTATGATCCTTGGGACCTAGATAATATCCAACACAGCTTTCATTCAAGTCCAGCCAGACATACAGAGATAATACATATCTAGCAGGATCTGAGATATGTTCGACCAAATTTATTTTGTTCGTTATTATTGTCGTTCCTAATTACCTTTATGGATGTGTGCCTATCGTATGAAATATAAATTTTTTTGTGTGATTCTTGCATTATAAGATATGTGGATCCTCTTTTGAACCTGGATATTATATTGGCATTAGTAATGGACCATTCTGAACCCAGACACGTTTAGGGTCAGATCTTGCGATGGGTATAGTGAGGCCTTCAATTATTCTTAGTGTCTTATACTGGGTGGTGACTCTTGTATTCTCCGGTTAGTTCCCCATGGACTATCTGTACTTTCTACGGACTGCGACCCCAATAGTATCATGGTCGCCGACATCATAGGCATAATGGTAAACTCTGCTTCGCTCTTGCACTTGTCCAATAAATTAATTTTATATTTTTTTAAAAAACCTCTCATTCACAACCAAACAGTGAAATATTTTTAATTAAAAACTCTACTTCAAAAAGTTCTACTAGTAAAAGTTCTACTTGAAGAATGTCTATTTGAAAAAGTATATCAAACAGACCCATATATATTAAATCAAACTAAACTAAATAAGAGCCTTTTAATATTAGGTAGAGTCGGCTACATAAATCCTTACCGCTAATGTGTTATATCAATAAAATAATTTTGTTTAGTATCCATATTATAAATTTTCATAAAGTTTACGTTGGATGCCGAGAGTTAACACAACCATCTTTATTTATCTGGATTTGAGATCGATTCTGAAAAGATATTCTAACTTAAACACACTAAAAAAAATTATAACATCTTAGACACAGATAAAGTTTAGATTAAAAGAATGAAAAAATTTCTAAGAAATATAGATAAAATTTAGACCTAGTAAATTTTCTTCATTTATTTTATTTTTTACCCCCAAGGGGTGTGGTTTGGTGGTAAATGACTTATGATTTGGTTGTCAAGTCCTGAATTCGAGTTCAGGGGGTTCGTTTTTTGTAATAACCTGGAGCAACCACGAATTTTTTTACTACGCTTAAGTCCAGATCGGATAATTTAGCAGCAAACAAGCCAAAACGCCAACTGTAGTACAATTTGTTGTTCCCCATGTGACTAGTGAGCTTTGCATTTTTATCTTCTTCTCATCAGTCGATCAACTTTGAATTTGGAATTAACAACTTCAAATCAAATGTTATATCCTATAGAAGTGTACCCACATG
The DNA here is from genome assembly GCA_019454045.1 of Zanthoxylum bungeanum. Lineage (NCBI taxonomy): Eukaryota > Viridiplantae > Streptophyta > Magnoliopsida > Sapindales > Rutaceae > Zanthoxylum > Zanthoxylum bungeanum. The sequence goes on along the minus strand of SKCR01026623.1, from coordinate 45,158 downwards.
AGTTCAAAGCAAAAAAAAAAAAACAATCACAAATCTCTAAGCATTACTTTTGTTTTTTCTTATCAACTTGCATGAATAGTGTGTTCAAGCGAAGCTAAGAATTGATGATCGAAGTTGATATGTATAGGAACTATAAAGAGAGGCATATAATTTTGTGAACTTAATGAGATAATGATTCATGATATAGTATTAATGAAATTAAAAGACTCATGTAACAAACCATATAATTAGTTTATTCTGGTTTGGGTACAAGAGAATGTAATTGAAAAATAATTAAATCATGCAAGATGAGTCTGCAATTGTGCCATCCGTTGAACAGAAACTTATGATTACTGTGGGACAAGCACAAGGCATCTAAAAAACCTAAAAATAAAGAGAGTATATACAAGTGAACAATCAACAACAAACACAAAAGTGGGACCAAAAATTATGGCAAAAAAGAAAAAAGAAAAGAAGAAACCTGAAATAATTTTTCAAAGAAAAACCCAAATCCAGAAGGCTATTCATTCTCAACCACCACATTACCTACCTTAATAAAAAGAGAAGATTCAACTCTTTGAGCAAAATTACAAAGCAAAACCATGTGACTCTATCTACTAATCAAAACTATATTAAATAAAAAATAAAAATAAATAAAAATGGTGGTCCTTTATCTTTTTTTTTTTTAATAATTTTTTTCGATCAGGACTTGTCTATATATATTTTCTGGTCACTGTTGTTGTCAGCCATTGATAACAATTTAAAAGGAAGAGACAGAAGAACCACCCAAAGCAAAAGACAAAGAAGATGGCCAATTCATGCCCTTCATTTAAATAAATTAAATGACGCCCTATTTATGGAATTAGCAGCATTACTGTAAGGACCAAGATGGCACTAAGCACATGGCAACGTCCTTTTTCTATTAGGTAGCATTTACACATTATGTGGCTTTTTTTTTTTTTTTTTATCAAAATCATTACTCCTTAAATAGGTTTTGGGTTTGATTTCTCATGGTAACATGAATGAAATAATAAGATAAATATATATATATAATAGATAAGACATTCAAATTCTCTTATTCTTTATAATGAAATAATAAGATAAATATATATAAAGAAAAGGCTTAAATCTTTTTTAAATTTAAAATTATATATATATATATTTAATATTTTTAACCATATTATATTTTTTAAAGAATTCTATTATAACAAACAAACATAATAGACTATCATATTAAAATAAAAAACACTATTAAATTATCTATAATTAACATAATCTCTACAATTAATTTTTATTATTAAATTATAAAATTAAAATATCTCTACAATTATTTTTTATTATTAAATTATTAAATTAAAATAATAAATTATTAACATAAGAAACCAATTACAATATAAACACATAATCTACTATTAAAGTAACAAACCTATTAATTTAACTAATTAATTAATTAATATTTTAATTTATTATTATTAAATTATAAAAATAAAATTAAGAAACCTATTATAATAAGAAAATACATTATAATCTCTTTGTAGGAAATTCTCATAATATTTGTAAGTGTAGGAGAGACATGTCCCTTAAGAAGTGCCTTTTGGGAAATGCACAAGTTGAAGGGATATATCCATTAAAGTAAAGGAATGTAACTCTAGGCATTAAAGGACATTAGGAAGGGGTATAACATTTAGGAGGGTTACACCCTAAACCAAAAGAAGCCTACAAAGGCACACACCCATGCTTATAAAAAGGGGTCTTTGGCTTCATTTTTATTCATTCATTTTTCCACATACTTTCATACTTCAAAACTGAAGTTTAGAGTTGAGAGTTTCCACCATTTTACTTAATTCAAGTTCTTGAAGAAAGGAGTGCTCCTTCTACAAGAAGCAACCAAGTAATATTAAGCTAACGTTAGCCACAAGAAATCCGTAGACTACCGAGACGGGGCTAATAAGTTCTTAAGGACAGAGGAATCTCAGCTTGGTTTAAGTTTGTTAGGGTTGATGCTCAAAGTGCCAATCTGAATCGTATTTATGTCTGATTCATGAATACGAGCAATTCTATTTTCCATAATATTACTTATTTAATGGTAGCACCTCTTGTCTTTTATACACATATTCGATCTAATTACGATTACATTGAAACTAAATTGGGTTTAGTGATACATGTATATTAGACAAAGACCCTAGGATTTACAATGTAGTGCGTAGTTACAACGTAGTTTTTAATTGACATTGGGAAGCGCACTATAAGATGTATATCCTTAAATAAAGTTCCTGGTCAAGATTTACTAACACATGTCGGTTAGTAAAATCCACTGAGACCAGTACATGTCGTATATCGTGACTTGGTCCGATGGTTTATCCCAATGAACCATGAGTCTCAGGAGACTCGTATAGACATGTAGGTGTTTATTTGATAAACACTTAATGACTCACTGAATATTTCCTAATAGATGGTACACCAACGTCAATAAGAATCTTCTTGAGTTGAGCGAGCATAGTGGTCCTTCGACTTGAGATACAATAGTGGGATATATGAGTTATCCTCCACACTTTGATGGCAGTCACGTCACCGATCTATTTAGATCAGACCTCCACCTGTTCGTTGGGTGTGGATTGATGCTCATTATATCCAGTGCGTTTCAAGATAGAATGCGTCAGTCCTGTGTACAGGGCATATGCATCCTCACGTGTTTACTATCTAGTAAATCCATGGCCGTGGAATAACTTTGGAAATAAGTTCTGAGTGTTATTTAGAGGTCGTAAATTGAAAATTGACTATATTATACCGAAAGGAATTGATGTCTTATCTATATCTCAAGTATAATATGTGGATAGCCTGTGACGGATGGATTATACGTATGCAATGACCTCGGCTTGCATAGTTTAGTGAGATTATCTGTGGTCATCATAATTTATGAGTGGGTGAATTATGGACACGAAATTAGATTTCGTGATGAATAAACCTAATCTTAGAGAGTCCCATAATATGAAGTGTACCTATTGAGCACTTAGGCAACGCGTTATGAATAATACGGATTATTCACAATACTTCATCGGATTAAATGAGTGAATTTGAATCGTTTAAATGGTTAAACGATGACACATGCATTAGGGGATTTTGGTCATTTAATAATTATTGTGTATTTGTATTTGATACATAATTTGATTAGATACACATTAATTAATTGTCAAATGAGATTTTGACACATGCCATTAATATATTTATTTATTATTTAATGTAAATAAAAATACATATATAATAATAATTATATTAATTAATTATTTAGATATTTAGTTGTTAAATATTTGAATAGTTAAATAATATCCATTTTTCATAATTGTTATGATAAATGTTTAATTATTATTGGTGACACATGGCATGATTTAATTAAGGTTAATGTGTGCAAATTTGATTTGCTAACATAACGCTTACTTTAATTTAATTGGATTAAATTTACAGATTGACAAAAATAACCCTACAAAGTCGGTCATCTTCATTTTAAGTTAATTTTTTTTTCATTTGCTTCCAATGGAAGCCTATGGCCGAATCCACCCTAAGAACAAGCTCTCAAATTTGTTTGATGAAACAAAGGAAGAAAGTGAAAGAAAATAAAGAAAGACTTAAGGAAATTAGGAGTTCTAAAGGTAATCTTCTATAGATCCCTAAGCTTGAAATATTAGTTTCTTTTTCTTGATTTACTAGAATGATTCTACGGATTCTTTACTTCTTAAATTGGGGCTTTTGGATATGGAGGATGGATTTGGAAGTGTTGAGCATGTGTGAAGTAGTTTTGGATGATATTATTATAATATTTATCCAATTTGGTCCTTTGATGATATGTTGCCATTCTAGAGTGTTATGAACACTCTTGTATTGCATAGAATTGTGCTTGGGTGGTTCACGTATGGTGACTTTGATTGGTGTTTTGATTAATTAGATTAATGTTGAAAAATTGGATTTAAAGCATGAAAATTGACATTTTTGGTTTCTGGATCAAATATGAAAATATTGTTCATATGGTGATGAAAATAATATTTTATGAATGTATTGGATATGTTTTGGGTGTTGGAATAAGCGAAAACGGCGTTAAACGGCGTTATCGTGTGACTTTTGAGCCAACCGGGTGACGGCTGTCCAAACTATGAATTTGTCACTGTTCGGGCAGCCCATGAACTGCCCTAACACTATTGGGGATGACCTGGACAGTCCTCATAACCGTTGGGTGGTCGGTTTGGTCAAAAACATATTTTGCGTCATTTTACGGAAAAATATTTTTCGTAAAAGTTTCGCGAAGTTTCTACCTTATTTATGTCATTATTTGATATTGAATAAATGTGTTTAGGTGTCGCGCTTCTGCTACGCCTTTTTCCCAAAACCCCAACAATGTTTTCCATCATCATCATCATCAAATTTCAGGTTTTTCTAAGTCTCCATATTTATGCTTTAATAATAGTGAAAATTTGATTGTATAATGCATGTTTAAATTGATTAATAACGCATTAAAGGCAACAATCTTAAGAACTTATTAATTTACATGTGTTGTTAACTCTGTTTTTGCATGTTTTAATGTTCTTCTTCGTGGAAAATACGTTATGTGCATGAAAATTACGTAAGACCATTTGAACACCCGACGAACAAATAAGGAAAAACCATATATTTCGCAGTTTCGTTCGAACGCGTCTTCAAACGCAACTCAAACACAAGTCCTCTGGAAATTTTCATTCGAATGTGTCTTCAAATGACACTCGAACGTCAATCCTTTGGAAAGGTTTGTTTGAATGCGTTATCAAACGCTGCACGAACGTGAACTCTTTGGAAAGTTTCGTTCGAATGGTTGAACGAATGGGACACTAACGCAAGTCACATCTAGGAAATTTTAGATTTAGAATAGTAACATAAACTTATATTAATATATAAATTTCATAATAAATTATATATTAACTTGATAATTATCATATGATATACATGCTTTATCTATGAAATTTGGTAATATAGAATATATGGTTAGAATAATATTAACTTAGTAAAATCATTTGTTGAATTTCTGTAAACCTAGTAGTATAGGTTTTAGTTAATATTAGGGTGTTCAATTATCACATGCATACACCTAGTAGATTATTTGATAAACTTGAAATTATTTAATATTTATTGCATACTTGGTTGATAGTTAAAAACTGTAGTTATATACAAATAATTCCATCCAAACTTGATTGAATTAAAATATTTATATATATACACTTAAATATTTGTTGTAGCTGAAATTTAAAATGTAAACACTAAAGATTGAATGCATAAAATTTTCTCTAGATAAAGTGTTTAAGGAAATTCTTTCACCAATGTGATGAGAGTCTAAGTGGGAAGAGACTTAAGTTGTTACACCAGACCCCCTCTTCCTCTGGGAAATGCTACGTCTGTAGGAAAAGCAACCACATGGAAAATGACTGCAGAAACATGAAGTCTCAATACAAAGGCAAGAAAAAGATAAATTAGGCCCATGTCATTGAGGATGAGCTGCTAACTGATGAGATCTCAGAGTTGAACCTCTCAGCAGTTGTAACTGAAGCTAACTTGTTTGGGAATCTGATAGAATGGTGGGTAGACAAGGGGCTTCTCGTCATATTTTTACTGATAGTAAAATATTTTCCTTTTATCAGAATGTCGATGGTGGCGATCATCTGACAATGGGAAACTCATCTACCTCTAGAGTGGTTAGACAAACTACAGTGGTTCTGAAGATGACATCCGGGAAAGAGCTTACATTGAAGAATATCTTGCATGTTCCTGATATTCGGAAGAACTTGGTTTCAAGTTCATTCCTTGGAAAGAATGATTTTAAGCTTGTATTTGTTTCTAACAGTTATTATATTGGAATTTTCAAGAATGATTCTTCACTTGGAAAGAACGTGGTATAACTTCGGAAGCGAGTTCCAAGTGTTATTTATAGATCATAAAATTTAAAAGTCGACTATATTATACCATAAGGATTTGACGTTCTTATTTATATCTCGGGTATAATATAGATAGCCTGTGACGGAGGGATTATACGTATGCAATGACTTCAACTTACATAATTTAGCGAGATTATCTGTGGTCGTCATAATTCATGAGTGGGTGAATTATGGACGCAAAATTGGATTTCGTGACGGATAAACCTAAACTTAGAGAGTCCCACAATATGAAGTGTACGCGTTGAGCACTTGGGCAACACCTTAAGAATAATACAGATTATTCATAATACTTTACCAGATTAAATGAGTTATTTCGAATCGTTTAATCGGTTAAACGAAAATACATGCATTAGGGGCATTTCCGTCAATTAACAATTAATGTGGATTTGTATTTGATAAAAACTTTGATTTGATACATATTAATTATTTGTCAAATGAGACTTTGACACATGCCATTAATATATTTATTGTTATTTAATGTAAATAAAAATACATATATAATAATCGCATTAATTAATTATTTAGGTATTTAAATGTTAAATATCTAGATAATTAAATTATTTCAATATTATATAAATGTTATGCAATATCTTTGATCATTATTGGTTACATGTGGCATGATTTTATTAAGCTTAAAGTTTACAAATTGGATTTGTAAACTTAAGGCTTATTATTATTATTTAATTTGATTAAAATGACCAAATGACCAAAATACCCTTATTCCTACCCCTAAAGTCGGTTTGGCTCACTATTTAAAGTATGAAAATTTTATTTTCTTCAATAATAAGAAGCCATGGCAGAAATCCACCTCCATGAAAGCACCCAAAAATTTCTTGAAGAGTCAAGGAAGAAAGTGAAGAAGTTCAAGAAAAAAGTTTAAGGAAATTACAAGATTTGGAGGTAATCTTCAATAATCTTAAACTTAGAAATCTTGTTTCTTATTCTTGAATATCTGGAATAGTTCTATGGTTTCTTGCTTGCTTATATTTTGGGCCTTTTTGATTTGGATGATGGATTTGGAGGTTAGATGCATGTGTGAAGTTGGATTGGATAATATTATTGTAATATTAGTTTAATTTTGTCATTTGATCACTTGTTGTCATTCTAGAGTGTTATTACCACTCTTTTAACTCCTATAATTATTCTTGAGTTCTTCATAGGTGGTGGCTTTGGTTGGTGTTAATGTTGATATGATTAATATTGAGAAATTTTGATTTAAAGCATGGAAAATGATATTTTTTGTTACCAAATCAGATCTGGAATTTCTGTGATTTTGGTGATGAAAATTATGTTGTATAAATGTATTGGATGAGTTTTGGGCATTGGAACAATTGCCGGAAATTATTTCAGAGTTGAAATATGCAAAAACGGTGAAAAACGGTGTTACCGGGTGACTTTTGAGCCAACTGGGTGACGGCTGCCCAAACAGTGAATTGGTCACTGTTTGGGCAGCCCATGAACTATCCTAGTACTGTTGGGGATGACCTAGGCAGCCCCCATGTGCATTTGGGTAGTCGATTCGGTCAAAAATGCGATTTATTCCATTTTACGGAAAAACATTTTCGTACAAGTTTCACGATGTTTCTTAACTATTTATGTCGTTATTTGATATCAAATAAATATGTTTAGCGAAATATGAATGAATTATTCATATTAGATATTGAATAATTTATTTAGTAATTTAAAAAGTTTTAAAATTACGATTTCACCCGAACCGCGAGCTTCCGCTGCGCTCGCGCCAAAACCCCAACATGTATTTGCTGAGGAGCAAAGATAAAGCTATTGAGAGTTTTATACACTATAAGAACGAAGTTGAAAAATAACTTGGCAAAAAAATTAAAAGAATCATGAGTGATAAGGGAGGTGAATATGTGTCACAATTCGGTGAATATTGTTCCAATCATGAAATTATTCATGAAACAACTGCTCCTTATTCGTCTCAACAAAATGGGATTTTGGAAAGCAAAAACCGAACATTGAAGTAAATGATGAATGTCATGTTGACAAGCTATGGTTTACCCAAGGACTTGTAAGGGTAAGACTTTCTTTCCGCCAACTATGTTCTAAACAAGTTACCTCACAGAAGATTGGACAAGACACCATATGAATTATGGAAAGGTCACACATCTCCCTATAAATATCTGAAAGTGTAGAGGTGTCTCGCAAAGTGATGGTTCCTAAACCTAAGAATTTGAGAATATGACCAAAAACTGTTGATTGTATATTCATTAGATATGCTAACTACAGTAGTGAGTATCGATTCTTATTACATAAGTCTGAAATTCCTGACATCAATCCAAATATGATAATTAAGTCACGGAATGTGACATTCTTTGAAAAGACATTTCCTTGTAAAGAAAAACAAAGAGTAGAGTCTCTCAAAAGAATCATTGATACTGCTACTAGTAGTGATCAAGTTAACGAAGAATCAAATCAACATGAAAATGTTGAGGAAAATGAACCTAGATGTAGTAAAAGAGCAAAACGTCTAAGTCATTTAGACCTAATTTTCTGACATATTTGTTAAAAACTGGCCTCAAAGTTATAAAGAAGAAATGTCTTCTTCGAAGGCACCTTTGTGGAAATAGGCGATCAATAGCAAGATTAATTCTGTCATTCAAAACCATACTTGAGAGTTGGTTGATCTTCTACCAAGTTGCAAACTGCTAGGTTACAAATGAATTTTCGAATGGAAGATGAAGTCGGATGGATCAATAGATAATCATAAAAGATTATAGACAAAAATAAGGCCTTGATTACTTTGATACCTATTCACTAGTGATTTTTATCACTTCAATAAGAATTTTTATAGTCATAGCAGTTATATTTGATCTTGAAATACATATGTGAAGACGACATTCTTAAATGGTAAATTGGATGATGAGATTTACATGGAATAACCATAAGGTTTTAATGTTCATAGACAAGAACACAAGGTGTGCAAACTTATAAAATCCTTATACAGGTTAAAACGAGCACCTAGATAATAACATGAGAAATTTGACAAAGAAATGTTGTCAAGTGGATTCAAAATTAATGAGTGTGATAAGTGTGTATACACTAAATTAACTCAAAAATGATACTGCAATCATGAGATGATCCAGTCTACCAAGAAAGTATTGACTAGAAAATTTGACATGAAAGATTTAGGGGTAGTTGACGTGATCATAGGAATTATGATTTCCAGAACATTGGAAGGATATATATTATATTAGGCTCAGTATGTTGGGTAAATACTTGAGAAATATAACAAAACAGATCTAAACATGGCTAGAACTGAAGTGGACCTAACTTTTCATTTATCAAAGAATACTGGTTTGAGCTATCGCAATTAGAGTATTCGAGAATCATAAGAAATCTAATGTATCGGCTTAGTAGATATATGAGTAATCCAAGACATAACAACTGGAAAGCCATAGTAAGAGTTTTGAGGTATCTCAGAGAAACTTCAAAATATGGTCTGTATTATACAAGATATCATGTTGTTCTAAAGGGATATATCAGTGCTAACTGGATAATTGATACAGTGGATTCCAAATCCATGAGTGGATTTATTTTCACATTTGGTGGTGTAGTCATGTCATGGAAATCCTTGAGGCAAACATGTATTGCCTGATCTACTATGAAATATGAGTTCATAGCATTAGACAAAATAACGGAAGAAATGGAACGGCTTCGAAATTTCTTAAAGGATATTCCAAATTAGCTAAAATCAGTGCCCGCTATAAGCATACATTGTGATAGCCAACAGAGCCCAAAATATAATGTATAATGGCAAGTCTCAACACATACATCGTAGAAATAATACCATAAGGAAATTGCTCTCAAGCGGCAATAGATTATGTCAAGTCGAAGGAAAACCTAATGGATTCACTTACGAAAGGTTTACCTAGAGAGCAAGTTGAGAAGTCATTGAGGGGAACGGGCTTGAAGCCTATAAATTAAGAATTTTCATTGTGGAAACTCAACCTAGCTGAGAGGAGATCCCAAGATATAGGTTCAAAAGGGAAAACTGAAACTTTGTGCAATTTAAAATAAGCATTATAGAGTTTATATACTCTTTCTCATTCCTATAATGATGCAGAGTGTTATCTCTCAATGTTATGATAAGTTAAGGCTTTTAATGATTACTATATTAGGAGAAGTGTCCTAATGGGAGTAAAGACATATTACCTTTTTTATAGTCGACCACATATTTCAAGTGAGAAGTGAGGTCGCTTTCATGGAAATTTTGAAAGCTGGATTCACTAGAGTGTTTGATGAAGCCAGGACCGATATTCATGGCTAAATTGAACACAATCGTAGAATGGGAAATGGTCAAAGTGAATTTGTGTGATGGCTATTATCTTGGTTTACACCAACGGTAGCATAGTTCAAGACTATAGGTCATTCGTTTGCCAAGTAAATCTGATTGTCATTCACTAGGAAAGGTTCAATGCAAAAGCTATCGATTCCAATGCAGTTTTATTTCAAAGAAATATCTTATATGTCTGCATTAATATTATAGATTGTGGGGGATTATAGGAAATTCTCTTAATATTTATAAGTGTATGAGGGAAATGTGAAGGGGTTTTATGCTGAAAATCTGGTAACGCAGCGGAATAGTGGAAAATCAAAATTTTCCGATTTCAAAATTTTTCATGGATCAATTAAATAAACTTATTTATTTAATTATCCAATTATCAAATTATGAAAAATTACACAAGAAACCAAATTTCTTGGTAATCACCGAATTGGCCCAATACTTTACAAATTGATCATTTTAGTCAAAAAAATTGTCAAATATAACTTTGGATGATTCTAAATCACTTCTAAAATGATTTCCAGCATATCCAATACATCAAAATCGAATTGCAACACAAATCCCAAATTTTCTTATAATTGTCGAACAACCAATATTTTTTTAGTTTTTGCAATTTGGTCCTTTTATATTCAAAACATGCCAATATCAAATCCAATCAACCCAAAACTTTACATGCATCATATAAACTCCATAATACATCATATATGAAAGGCCCAATTTTGAATGGGTTATGAACCCTAATTTTTCAATTTGATCAAATTGACCAATTTTAGCAAATCTTAAAAATCCAACATTTTAATCCCTTCAATACTTCACAAAACATGCCTCACCACTTTGAAATAACTCTAGAACAATTCTAGGTCACCAAGGAGTGGCTCAACAACTCTAGAACGACAACTTGATTTCTAAAGAATCAAAAGTAAGCCTTTGAAACCATTTAAAGCTCACTTACATGCATCAATCTTTCATTCAAGTTCACAACCAAATAAACACAAAATATAAGAGTAGAGATAACATCAAAGCATCACAAATTAAAGCTAAGCATGTTAGAAATATTTTTCATGTTGAATGAATTGAAAGAAAACTTACAAAACCTTAAGATTTCCAAGCTTTTTCTCTTTTCTTCAAACTTTTTCTCTCAACTTTTTTTGTGTTATATTTTGTGTATCTAGAACTTATGAAACCCTAAAAATGAAACAAATAATATATACTTCACAAAAAATTGGCCCTTGTCCGAATTTGAAGCAATAGGAAATATCTAGATATTTATTTTTTGTTTCATTAAAGTAAGCTTTATCAACTTGCAAGTTTAATCATCAAACCATTTAATGAATTTCTTAAAGTCAAATAAAACAACTAAAAGCATTTCCTTAATCATCACAACTTTAAGATATTTATAATTTAATTAATTTAATCATTTAACAATTAAATAATTAAATAATTATTTAAATACAAATATATTAAATATATGTATTATATTTACATTAAATATCAAATACATATATATATTTATGATATTAGTCAAATATCTCAATTTGACATTTAATTAATGTGTATTTGATAAAATCTATTATTAAATGCAAATACACAAAAATTAGGAAATGACTATTAGGTCCATTCACATGTATTTTTCGTTTAACCTTTAAAAGACTTATAAATAATCAGTAATATTTATAAATGTTGCTCTAGTGCTCTATGAGTATATTTCATTAGTGAGACTCTCTAGATTCATACATATCCTTCATAAAATCTAATTTCGTGTCCATAATTTACCCACCCCGTAAATTATGAGGACAACGGATAATCTCGCTAAATCTTACAGGTCGAGGTCATGGAAAATGTATAATTCCTCCGTCACAGGTATCCAGATATATCCCAGAGATATAGATGTAAACCTAAAATCTCTATAGGGACAATCTCGTCGATGTCTCTATTAGCAATCTCAAAAAAAGAACACTTAGAACTGATTTCTAAAGTATACCACGGGCCCATGGTTTTTATCTGATTACTAATTATATATGGACTACCTATGCTCTGTACACAGAACTGACGGATCCTCTCTCGACACACACATGACACCATGAGGATCTATCCACACCCAACGAACAGGCAGAGGTCTTATCTAAATAGATCGCTGATGTGACTGCCATCTAAGTGTGGAAGATGTCTCATGTGCCCACAGTGGTATCCCAAGTCTAAGAATTACAAATGCTACTCAACCAGTGAAGATTTTTATTGACGTTGGTGTACCATCCATTAAGAATCTTCGGTGAGTCATTCAGTGTTTATCCGCTATAAACACCTACACGTCTATATGAGTCTCCAAGACTCACGGCTCATTGAGAAACCATTGGAATCATATATTCCAGTATACGATATGTACCGGTCTCAACGGGTTTACTTTACTGACCAAGTAGTGTAAACATTGACCAAGAACAGTCTAATATTAGCTACACATCTTGTAGCAGTCATATAACAAAAGTGTCACATTCGGTAAAGAGATCTCGCATACTCCCACTGCAACTGCATCCATAGAGTCTTCACTCCCAAATCGCAACTGCATCTCTCCAGGCTTCAGTTTCTTACTTTCCTTCAGCACCTGTAACGAATTGCAAATGTGAATAGGACAAACAGAATCTAAAATCCAGCTGGATATAACGGCTTCACAAGCCAATGAGATATCAATAACTGGAAAAATAAATATACCTGATGTAGATGCTCTCTCCTTCCTTAGCTGGGCAATGTAGTCAAGACATTTCCTTTTCCAGTGCCCGACTTTGCTGCAATGTTGGCATTTGTCGTCAAAAGCCCTCTTGGGCTTTGTTATCTTACCTCGCGGTTGAGAATCGAAACCCTTCTTATTCGCTTTTATCTTATTTCCCTTTGACCAGGTATGGGAAGAAGCAGAAAGTGAAGTAGGTTTCGGAAGGCGAGTCAGACTCTCTTCCTTAAGTCCTCTTCTGCCGTGAGCAGCATCCTATGCAGCTCATAGTAGGTGCATATAATCCCATTCATGTTGAAGTACATCACGAATTGGCGATATGAAGCTGGGAGCGAACCAAGAATGATATTCGTACCGAGAATGTCATTCAGATGGAGATTATGTTGCCTCAATTGATCAATCAAATCGATCATGTGAAAAACATATGAGCTCACAGTTTGCCCCTCGTCCAGTCGCGCATGGAACAGTTTCATCGTAACTTTGTGAACAACGATTTGTTTCTGGTTCATAAATGATTCTCTTAATTGCATCATGATACTATACGCATCTGACATGCCATAGTATTGTTTCTTGAGTCCGGTGTCAGCGAACTTAAGATGTATGATTTAACTTTTAAATCATCATCTTTCCAAGATTGGAAAACTTGGCGTTCCTCCAGTGTTGCGTCCTCAGACACAGCAAGGGGCATCAGACCCTCAAGAACATATCCCAACTTCTCGGAATCAAGGACAATCTTTAAATCCATGTCCCAATCGGTGAAGTTCTCAGCAGCTTTGAGTTTGTTCGTATGCAACATACGCGCAAACTGATTAGTAGATGGTGCCGCCATCGCAAATCTATCATATAGATTACAAAAAATGGTTAGCCGATATTAAACAGTTTCAAATAATATCAAAAGCATTAACTATATCATGGATTTTTAATCTAAAAATGTCTCTCCCACTAAATCATGCAATATTGTAATCCCCAAACAGAATACAAAGATTTAATAATTAAATTAAATAAAAATAGTGAAAGGTGGATCCCATGAATATATTTCAGCTCACAGCAGAGGCATGGTCTCGCCTACGTATATTCATCAGGTTGACAACTCATTGTCAATCACTCAATAGTGACTCATAGGTTTTCGGTCCTGGTCGTTTCTCGTTGTGACAGTTTGGGCACGTTCACAAGGAGACGTACCAAGGTTAAACTCGTCAATGATAAACTCAAGCTACTTGCGTAACCCTGACAGCTTGAGCACGTTCAGGATTCTGCTTTCGCTTGAATTTATCTAGTATCTAATATACATCCAGCATAAATAATTTTATATCGGCTACACCCTCACAGCAGAGGCATGGTCTCAGATGTAGTCACGGAAAAATATTCATAAACCATATTGACAAGACGGACCATGTAATATGCATCAAATATATAATTCACATAAAACCTTATTAATTAGGGATTTTCCGCAAAAGATGCTTTTTAATTTATTTAATCAAATTAAATAAATACATGAATGTAACAAGTAAAGAATAAATTAAACATTGAATTTAAAAGTCATAATCATATTAGGGTGGCCATAATCAGACTCGCTCTGATACCATTTGGTATGGGTTTTATGGCGAAAATCCGGTAATGCAGCGGAATAGTGGAAAATCAAAATTTTCCGATTTCAAAATTTTTCTTGGATCAATTAAATAAAATTATTTATTTAATTATCCAATTATCAAATTCTGAAAAATTACACAATAAACCAAATTTCTTGGTAATTACCGAATTGGCCCAATACTTTACAAATTTATCATTTTAGTCCTAAATTGTCAAATACAATTTTGGATGATTCTAAATCACTTCTAAAATGATTTCCAACATATCCAATACATAAAAATAAGATTGCAACACAAATCCCAAATTTTCTTATAATTGCCGAACAACCCACATTTTTTCAGTTTTTGTAATTTGGTTTTTTTATGTTCAAAACATGCCAATATCAAATCCAATCAACCCAAAAATTTACATGCATCATATACACTCCATAATACATCAAATGTATGAAAAGCCCTAATTTTGGAATGGGTTATGAACCCTAATTTTTCAATTTCATCAATTTTACCAATTTTACCAAATCTTTCAAATCCAACACTTTAATCCATTCAATACTTCACCAAAAAATCCTCACCACTTTGAAATAACTCTAGAACAATTCTAGGTCACCAGGTAGTGGCTCAACAACTCTAGAATGGTAACTTGATTTCTAAAGAATCAAAAGTAAGCCTTTGAAACCATTTTAAGCTTACTTACATGCATCAATCTTTCATTCAAGTTCAAAACCAAATAAACACAAAATATAAGAGTAGAGATAACATCAAAGCATCACAAATTGAAGCTAAGCATGTTAGAAATATTTTTCATGTTGAAAGAATTGAAAGAAAACTCACAAAACCTTAAGATTTCCAAGCTTTTTCTCTTTTCTTCAAACTTTTTCTCTCAACTACTTTTGTGTTATATTTTGTGTATCTAGAACTTATGAAACCCTCAAAATGAAACAAATAATATATACTTCACAAAAAATTGGCCCTTGGCCGAATTTGAAGCAATAGGAAATATCTAGATATTTATTTTTTGTTTCATTAAGTAAGCTTTATCAACTTGCAAGTTTAATCATCAAACCATTTAATGAATTTCTTAAAGTCAAATAAAGCAACTAAAAGCATTTCCTTAATCATCACAACTTTAAGATATTTATATTTTAATTAATTTAATCATTTAACAATTAAATAATTAAATAATTATTTAAATACAAATATATTAAATATATGTATTATATTTACATTAAATATCAAATACATATATATATTTATGATATTAGTCAAATATCTCAGTTTGACATTTAATTAATGTGTATTTGATAAAATCTATCATTAAATGCAAATACACAAAAATTAGGAAATGACTATTAGGTCCCTTCACATGTATTTTTCTTTTAACCTTTAACGACTTATAAATAATCAGTATTATTTATAAATATTGCCCCAATTCTCTACGAGTATATTTCATTAGTGAGACTCTCTAGATTCAGACATATCCATCACGAAATCCAATTCGTGTCCATAATTTACCCACCCGTAAATTATGACAGTGGGAACACAGAAACTGGGCGACGCATGCTGTCCCGGGCTCAGGGGACTAAACCGGAGAATAATGGAGTCGCCACCCGGTGTGAACCGGGAAAATGAGATTTAAGGCCGCACTCACCCCTCGCAAGGGAAGACCTCAAACCGTTGGGTTCGGAATGGTCTCTTACTTATGCCACTTGTAAGAAATAATACTCAAATGTTATCATGACATAGGTATATGAATCGTAATACATTAAACACATTGTATTCATACATGTGGGGATAACTACTAGGAAAACTATGTATGAAATCTGATGAAAAGGACTCAGTTCAGTGGGTGCGCGTTCGCGTAGCATTTGAAAACGTGTTCGAATGGTAAACAGAAGGTTCGCGTTCGTATAGCGTTCGAGAACGCTTTCGAATGGAACCAGACCCGATGCATGATAAGACTAAGAAAGTTCTTGTGCATTCGCGTAGCGTTCGAGAACACGTTCGAACGGTGAACAGAAGGTTCGCGTTCGTATAGCGTTCGAGAACGCATTCGAACGGAACCAGACTTGATGCATGATGAGACTAAGAAAGTGCTTGTGCGTTCGCGTAGCGTTTGAGAATGTGTTCGAATGGTAAACAGAAGGTTCGCGTTCGTGTAGCGTTCGAGAACGCGTTCGAATGGAATCAGACCTGATGCATGCAATACAAAGAATAAAGACAACAATGTCAAGCTCAGTATGTTCGATTAAACGTATCTTGCATTCAACCGAACACACATCAACCGGCGCGGCAAAGCATCGTGGTAAAGGGCTTTAACCCCTCCCCATAGGGGATCTTTCATTCCACTTATTAAGCCCATGCGCTCGATTGAACCATGCATACAAAGAATTAAAAGCAATAATCAAACTTAGTATGCCCGATTGAACGTATCTTGCATTCAACCGAACACACATCAACCAGCGCGGCAAAGCATCGTGGTAAAGGGCTTTAACCCCTCCCCATAGGGGATCTTTCATTCCACTTACTAAGCCCATGCGCTCGATTGAATCATGCATAAATAAGCAACATGCAGAATTCAAGTGACGAAAAATAAATAAACCAAAGCAACACAAAACAAAAGAGGGTGCCGTTTACTCAAGCGGTACGTGGAGTTGTATCCCGAGTACAGATCATACTACCGTCCATTCGAAATCGGCTATGAAATTTATGTCCGGGTTTCCATCCGATATACCGCGAGAGTTGACACATCTCTCATTTTATTCCACAGCCATAACATACAACATCTCATAATTCATGCATATTTATCTACTCAAGGGCCACAACATGCATTTCAACATGACAATTATGCAAGCAATACTCAATAAATAATACAAGTAAAAAAAAAAAAAAAATTGAGTGTGAAAGATACCCTCAGGTCTAACCTTTTTTCCAACTTTCAGGCTTGCGTTTTACGGACGTCGGAATGGTACAGCTCGTCAACTTCTCCAGTTCACTGGTTTAGCATCCTAGCTCACTGCTTTGCTGTTTTGCTACTCACTGTTCAGATCACCTGTTTTGACGTTTCAAAGGACTGTTCCGAGTTTTTGTGTGGGTTTTTAGTGCAGTCTTGTGTGATTATTTTAAGGATTATGAATGCAGTTTTTATGTTACTGTTTTGAGGATTTTAAGGGCTGTTTTAAGAGTATTTTGCTGCTGTTTTAGGGGTTATTTACTGCTGTTTGGGCGTGTAAAACAGTGCAGTTTTGTGTTCACTGCAGTTGGGTTTTTGGTTTTAATTTTTGGCGATGGAGGGCTGCTGTATAGGGCTGGTTTCGGTGGCTTTAGGAAGATATAAAGGCTTGTTATTTTCGGTTATGGAGGGGTTAAGGAGGGTGATGTGTTCGGCTATGGAGTGGAGGAGATGAAAAGAATATTTTTTGTTACTTATCCTTGTGATTGGCGTGTGCCAGGAGAGGTGAATGCCTTGGAGAGGGTGGTTATATAGAGAAAGGCTAGGGCTTCACCTTGTCTCATAAGGAAGGGATTTTGGCATTAAAATGAGGATTTGATTTGGTATTCAACAAGGAAAGGATTAGATTGAGGGGGGACAAATCTTGGCTAGATTAGGAATACAAAATATTTAATTTTTTATGATTGATTTTAATTAGGCATGACATCTTTTTAATTTAGTATGTGATTTGTTTAGTTTGGTATATAATATATTTGATTTATCTTTATTAGGTATGATTATATTTTATGTTTTATTTAATTGGTAAATGGTTTAATTATTTTATTTAATATTTAATTTAATTTCCCATGTGTTTTAAATGTGTTTTATTAATTGGGATGTGTTTTATGGGCTTTGGGGGGCTAATTGGGCTGGGGTGCGAGGCTAGCAGTAAATCCAGAAATACCGACTCCGTTCGAACGCCCATTCGAACGCTACACGAACGTCCGCAATCTGTCTGACGTTCAAACGAAGTAACGAACGCAGCACTAACGAAGACAGTGAACTTGTGAAATGAACTTGATGACGTACTTATTCTGAATTTCCCCTTCCGACCTCCGTTTCCCGCAATATCCTTAGCTAAAAAGGTAATGCCTCCAACTGAGACTCATCATCGGGTTTCACATGCGAAAATGCAATGCCTACAGTCGCCCCCACTTTGATGGGACTTGTGCAGTGTGTGGCTTTGAACAATCCTATCAAAGTTATGCAATGCATTTTAACTTACCTAGCTCGGCTGCTGCCTCGAGCTGAGTTGGTACTGCAGTGGACCTCGATCCTGGGACGCATCCCAATAACTGCAACCGACAACGGGGGCACCTCGACCCAAAACCGCTGACAATAGGGACCTCGCCCTCGAACTGATGATGTAGTGGGCACCTCGACCCTGGGCACCTCGACCCGGAACTACAATTGACAGCGGGGGCACCTCGACCCAACACCGCTGACTATAGGGACCTCGCCCTCGAACTGATGATGTAGTGGGTACCTCGACCCTGGGCACCTCGACCCGGAACTACAGCTGACAACGGGGGCACCTCGACCCTGGGTACCTCGACCCAACACCGCTGACTATAGGGACCTCGCCCTTGAACTGATGATGTAGTGGGTACCTCGACCCTTTGCACCTCGACCCGGAACTACAACTGAAAATGGGGGCCTCGCCCTTAAGCTGATATGGGCCTCGCCCCTTGGGACTCATCCCAAAAACTGAAATTGCGCTGATGCTGCTTGGCTCATTTCTGCCGCTTTCTCCTTTTTTCGAACCTGCGTACACAAAACAAAAACAAACACGAAGAGAATGCAATGTTACGTGTATACATGAATGATTTTCTTATTCCGTTGGGTTAGGTCTTCTGCTAATTCCCGTGGTGACTGCTCGGTCTTCTCTCCCTCAGGGAAAGTATTGCTTCAATCTGTCTACGTTGATCGGCTCGGTGAACTCGTTCCCCTCCAAGTCCGATAGCTTAACTGCTCTATTTCCCATTACCTTCTGCACTATGTAAGGTCCTTCCCAGTTTGGTCTGAATTTTCCTCGCGGATCTGTCGTCGACGGCCTCGACTACTTAAATACCAAATCACCTTTTCTGATCTTGGTGGGACGTACTTTCTTGTTGAATGCTCGGGCTAGTCTCTTCTGATACAACTGCATGTGATACAAAGACTTAGTTCTCTTCTCATCCAATAGTGCTAACTGATCAAACCTCTGTGTGACCCACTCCTGTTCCGGTAATTCTGCCTCTGCTAATACCCTCATAGACTGTATTTCCACTTCTACTGGTAACACTGCTTCCATTCCATAGACCAAAGTGTAAGGTGTGGCCCATGTTGCTATTTTTACTGATGTTCTGTACCCCCACAAAGCATACGGTAGCTTCTCGGCCCAATCTCTGCAGTTCTCTGTCATCTTGGCTAAAATCGTCTTTATGGTCTTGTTGGCTGCCTCAACTGCCCCATTTGCCTTCGGCCTGTACGGTGATGACTTGTGGTGGCCTATCCCGTACCTCTGTAACATTGCCTTCATCTCTCATTGGAACTGAACCCCGTTATCTGTCACTACATGATGCGGCATACCATACCGACAAATGAGGTTCCGAGCTTAAACTTCGCCATCTGTTTGCTGTAACACTGCGGAATGATTCGGCTTCCACCCACTTCGAGAAGTAATCTACTGCCACTACTATAAAGCGATGCCATTCGATGCATTCGGTCGAATTTATCCAATCATATCAATTCCCCATGCTGAGAAAGGCCACGTCTCTGACACCCGTGCAACTCTGTGTTCGGTAAGTGATTCAAATTACCGTGTGCTGCTGACAGTCATGACAGTGCTTTACCATCTTCGCGCAGTCTGTTTCCATGGTTGACCAATAAAAACCTTGTCTCACTATCTTGCGGGACAGATTCAACCCGTTTATGTGCGGACCACATACCCCGGCGTGTATTTCTTCCATTACATGTTGAGCTTCTTCTTTTCTCAAACACTTCAACTGAATACCGTTTGCTTGCCTCTTGTACATTTCCCCTTTCAAAGTCACATACTGGGAAGCTAACTTCTGAATGGCTATTCTGTCTTTTCTGTCTGCCCCTTCCGGGAGTTCGCCATGTTCCAGATACCTCTGAATGTCATAATACCAAGGTTTACCATCGTCGACCTCAACTTCCAGAATTCTTTCAATCTCATAAACAGGTCTGCTCGCTGTTGTCAGTATCAACGGTCTCATCACTAACTTTTCTGGATTTTCCCAAGTCGCTGCTAGTGTAGCCAATGCATCTGCCATCTGATTCTCTTCTCTTGGTAAGTGCTGAAACTTACACTCGGGGATAACCTGTGCCAACTTTCTGAGGTGAAAAAGGTAAGGCTTCAACCATTCTTCTTTCAATTCCCATTCTCCTCGCATCTGCTGGACCACCAATATAGAATCTCTGTAGACTTCCACACTTCTAGCCTTCAAGGCTATCAATGCTGTCAAACCGAAAGCACATGCTTCATACTCGGCCATGTTATTAGTCACTCTGAATGTCAACCTCTTGGCTAAAGGCAAAGTCTCTCCCTCGAGGGTCACTATCACGATCCCAATTCCGGCTCCCTTTTAATTCACTGCTCCGTCAAAATACATCTTCCATCTCTGGACTATATTGCTTGGATCTCTTCATCTGGAAATTCAAACTTATACTGATCCCCCTCAACAGGTTGCATGCCAGAAACTCTGCTACTGCACGCCCTTTGATCACTTTGGAGGTGAGATACTCAATGTCAAACTCTGTCAGCAATACCAACCATCTGCCCAATTTTCCCACTAGTGAAGGCACCGAATGAATATACTTCAGAGGATTCTCCTTTGCCACTGCCTGGATCTTGTATGACTGGAAGTAATGTCGCAACTTTCTGGAAGCCCATACCACGGCAAGACAGATCTTCTCAACTTCTTGATACCGAGCCTCATACGGGAGCATCTTCTTACTCAGATAATAGACTGCATATTCTACCCCTGTCTCATCAGCCTGAACCATCATTGCCCCCAGTGCTTCTGATTCTATAGCCAAATACAATATCAAAGGTCTGCCCGGTCTCAGAGGTTTCAATGCAGGAGGCTTTACCAAGTATTCTCTGATCTTGTCGAAGGCTGTCTAACACTGTTCATTCCATCTCACTGGCTGATCTTTTCTCAACAGTTTGAAGATAGGCTCACATATTGATGTCAACTTGGCAATGAACCGACTGATGTACTGAATCTTTCCCAAGAATGCTCTGACTTCTTTTTCTGTCTTCGGTGCATGCATTTCTGTGATTGCCTTGATCTTCTCGGAGTCTACCTCTATTCCTCTCATTCCCACTGTATGACCAAGCAATTTCCCTGATGTCACCCAAAACACACATTTCTTGGGATTAAGCCGCAGGTTGTATTTGTCAACTCTCTGAAGGAACCTATCCAGTGCTTCAATATGCCCAACTCTTGTCTCTGATTTCACCATCATGTCATCTAAATATACCTCAATCTCTTTGTGCATCAGGTCATAGAAGAGTGTAGTGGCAGTCCGCTGATAAGTAGCCCCCGCATTCTTAAGCCCAAACGGCATAACCTTGTAACAATAAGTACCCCACTCAGTAACAAATGCAGTCTTATGTTTATCTTCCTCAGCCATGAGAACCTGATTGTAACCTGAAAATCCATCTGCAAATGAATACATAGCAGATAAAGCCGCACTATCAACCAGAACATCTATATGCGGCAGAGGAAAATCATCTTTCGGACAAGCCTTGTTGAGATCTCTATAGTCTACACACATTCTGACCTTCCCATCTTTCTTCGGCACCGGTACTATATTAGCCAACCACTCAGGATATTTTACTACTTCCAGGAACCCCACATCTATCTGTTTCTTAACTTCCTCTCTGACTTTCTCAGCCCATTCTGGTCTCATCCGTCAGAGTTTATGTTTTACTGGCCTCATATTTGGATGAGTTGGTATTGTGTGCTGGGCAATGTTTCTGTCTACCCCGGGCATGTCCTCATAGGACCAAGCAAACACTTTGGCATATTGACCAACATTTCTTCTAGTTTCTCCCTCTCTTCGGAGGTTACTTCACTTGCAATCAGAATTTCCTTGGGGTTCTCAGATGTACCCAAGTTAAATGCAATAGTTCTGGCTGAACTGATGTCAAATATGCTTGATTCGTGTAGTGTAAATGGAAATGAGTCAAGCAAGTAAGTAAAAGAGATGTCTTTATTATTGGATAATGCGGAAGTACATTCAAACAAATCAGGAAGGTAAATGTCTTCATCATCTATAGACACTTCTTCCTCTGCAATCAGATCTTCCTCAGGCTTTTCGTCCTCTCCTAGAGTCAGGCTCTCCAACTTCATCAGTTCTTCCTCCCAATTCTCTTATTCTTTCTCCATAATTTCTTCAACTATCAGTTTCTTACCCAACATATCCTGGAAGATCTCAAACCCAGGTACCACAATTCCATTAACTTCCACAGGTTCAGGCTCCCCTTGATATCCTAAAGCTTTCACAAAACATTCCATCAGTTTCAGGCCCTTTTTCTTGACCTTTGGCTTTTATTCATCAGACTTGTACCCCAAACCCTTCCGAGTAGTCTGTCCTCTGAAATCTGGCAATTTTGAACCTTTACCCGGCTCAAACTTCATTTTCTCCATAATCCTAGCCACCCTAGGATCCACCCACTCCTCAAAAGTAGCTGACACCTGAAACCTCGTGAAAGGTTGTATCTCCAAGGCAGCCACAGCATTATCTAACTCAGCCCGGATGGTGACAACTTCTCCCTCATAAGGGAACTTGATCATCTGATGCAAAGTGGAAGGCACGCCCCCAAGTTTGTGAAACCAAGGCCTTCCCAACAATAAGGCGAAAGTAGCCGGGATGTCCAGTACTGTGAACTCAACCTCATCTTCAATCGGTCCTACCTTGACCATAGCCACAAAGGTACCCACGACTCCCCTTTTACTGTCATCATAGGGGTCCAAGTCTGTTGATTTCATACCCAATCTCGCCAGAATTTTCAGCGGGCACACATTGATGGATGAACCGTCATCCACCATTACACATGAAGTTCTCTTGCCCCTCACCTCAGCTCTGATAAATAGGGGCCTGTTATGATTTCTCCCCTCCGTCGGGAGTTCATCCTCAGAAAAAGATATCTGCAAAGCTTCTTTCTAAACCGACCCAACAAGCATTGTAGGGTTGGCGTCTTCCGATACCACAATCTTGCTCAAGGCCTCAACCATAGCCTGCCTATGCTCCCGAGATGCACATAACAGTTCTCAGATACTCACTTGTGCTCTAGTCTTCCTCAATTGCCTCAGCACTATATCCCCCTCAGTGTTTTCTGCAGTCTCAACCACTTCTCTACCATCTGTCAAAACTTCCTTACCCTTTTCTGCCATATCATTGTAGAAGCGACCACTGCGCGTCATTCCCCTTACTTCTTCCTCATCACTGCTAGAGAAATCAAGCCAAAAGTTTTTTCCCTGCTCAAACTCATCTTCACTAGTACTATCCCAGATTCCCAGGCAAAAGCTTGAGGGTGAAAGGATTTCAGGACAAGGTCTTCTGGGAGGCCAGAATTGATCATATAGGCTGGTGGTGGTACGGCACGGTATTGGGTAAGGGGTTTCTGTGTGTGTCAGGCTGTTCTGTTTCTGGGTCAGGTATTTTCTTGGAGTCTATCAGGTCTTGGATTTCATGGCGGAGTCGGGCGCAGTTGTCGGTGTCATGGCCCTTTTGTTGGTGAAAGTGACAGTAAAGGCTTAGGTTATAATGTGATGGTAGGGGATTGGGTAATGGTTTGGCTTCCAAGGGTTTTAAGAGCCCTTGCCTCTTCAGTTTCTCTAGCACCTTGGACAGGGGCCTTCCCAAGTTGGAAAACTGCCGGTTCCGGATAGCGGCAATCTCAGCAAAAATGGGCTTTGTTCCCGATGTTCCCCCAATGGGCCTCATGTTCAGACCATAGAATTTTCTATTCTCGGCCTCTTCTTCTTCACCATGATAATTTCCTTTAACTGCCGAAATTCTGCAATCATGGAGGTCATCCTCCTCAACTTGATGTAAATGGAGGGCCTGGTGCCTTTGATAATCATTTTAATCTGGTCCTTCTCCGAGGGCCTAGTCTGCATCTTCAATAACTGACCCCTCCACCGGTCCACATACTCCTTAAAACTCTCATCCGCTTTCTGCTTAACATTCTCCAGATCACGGAGTGACAGATCGATCTCTAGGTCAGTGACATACTGCTTCAGGAAAGCATCAGCCAACTCCCTCCAATCTTCCTTCACTTTCTTCTCCAAACTGTGGTACCACACCACGGGAGCTCCTTCAAGTGACATTCCAAACATTTTCTGCACTTGGCGCTGAGATAAGCCAACTGAACTCATGACTGATACAAATTGTCGGAGATGCACCCTTGGATCCCCATTCCCGTTAAACTTAGCCATATCAGACATCTTGAACTGTGTCGGCAACTGTTCCTCGAAAGTCAGTGTGTCATAATCCAGCAAATCCTCATTCTTACCCCTCATCTTGCGGGTAACCGACTCAACCTGATCCCGGAGCTTCTGTAACTCTGTCTGAGACCCAGATACTCTACCTGCTGCATACTCTACCATATCATCATCAAAAGCGGGGATATCATCCCCCATCTGTTCGGAGGTTCCAATGTCTACATCCCCAAAACTACCCCCAGCACGAGACCGGCTATGCCAGCCACAGCAGTAGTCAAAGCCTGCAACTGTTCAGTGATCTTGGCGAGACCGTTCTCTAACTGATCCATACGGGACACCTCATTATCGGATTCACTCATACTTGTTCTTTTAGTGAGTCTTGTCCCTTCTCTAACCCAAACGGTATCTATGATGTCTTTTTGAGACATAGATGGTGTTAACATGATATATGTATGTATGAGGTGCATGAGATGCATGTAACATATATAACATACTAAATCAATTAAAACTCTCAAACAAATCGGCCCGTTATCATTTTAGAATCTTTCGGGCTAACTGTCATATGAGTGAACCCATCCCAGTTTAAATGGCCCAATGAGTTCACATCTCATGTCAAAGAGCCCGACTAAATCCAAATGGTAACGTTCCGAACACAATCACAAAGTGGCCCATCAATCATTTAGAAGCCTTTGGCCCAATCGTCATAAAATACATTATTGTCCCAGTTTAAATGGCCCAACAAGCCCATATCCCATGACAAATGGTCCAAATGGATCCAAACGACGATGTTCCCAAACACAAGCATAAGAGATAATGCAAACATAAAGTAATAATTTCTACGGAATGGTCCATCAACATTTCAGAAGCTTTGGGCCTAATGGTCATAAGTTACGAACTCGCCTCAGTTTAAATGGCCCAGCAAGTCCACATTTCTGACAATGGTCCAACTGCATCCAAATGAGGATGGTCCACTAGCACATACTCAAGGAAATAATTGTTACTTTAACCATACAAACCCGGTCTATGGGTGGGTTCACAAGAGTATAGACAAAGGCTCTCATCGGCGAAGGATGGCCCACAACTAGGTCTCCACAATCAAGGGTCCGAGCGACCAAGTGAGCGCACCCTTTTTTATACACTAAGGTACGTGCCAATGAGCTATGGTGTGTGCGGACTGTCAAATGGATTTCCCGTTGTAGATTCCCCAGAGGGAAGGTGGAGCGAGGCTCACTTAAATACCCAAGCCTCTTAGGCTCTTATCGCTTGTTGTCAGTAATAAACAACGAGTCTTCCAAATTAGTCCATCACAATAGGCTACGAGTAGATGGCTATAAAGGAGCCTTCACAGCTTTTCCTTCTAGAAAGGTAGTGAATAAAGGAAGACACCCAACCATTACCTAGCCTTAAAATGCCTTTGATTAAACCCTCATTTTATCCACTATAGACATGGTCAATTAAAACATAAATCCAAACATTACAAGACAATATTCGGGGCGGATTCTCTATCCCCAGTGGAGTCGCCAGATGTGGGAAACAGATAAACCGGGGATGGGTGACGCATGCTGTCCCGGGCTCGGGGCCCGGTCGGGAGTACGGAGTAGCCACGGGGGACTAAACGGAGAATAATGGAGTCGCCACCCGTTGTGAACTGGGAAAATGAGATTTAAGGCCGCACTCATCCCTCGCAAGGAAGACCTCAAACGTTGGGTTCGGAATGGTCCCTTACTTATGCCACTTGTAATGAAAGGATTTATGTAATAATTAATCAGGCTTAAGTAGCACTTATTTCCAAGAGTATCATGCTTCTAAATTCACATGTACAAAATAAAACTTACACCTAAGTTTACATATATTTCACATCTAAGATTGCATGCTTGAAAGTACATCAAATGAGCGACAACAAACAACAATTCACTGGCATATTATATTCAAGAAAACACAAGCACACATACTAACCACACAAGCACACATGTGAGCACCTTCTCAGTGGTATGTGGAATTGTATCCCAGTACAGACCGTACTACCGTCCATTCGGAATCAGCTACAGAAATTTTGTCTGAGTTTCCATCCGATATACCACAAGAAATAATACTCAAATGTTATCATGACATAGGTATATGAATCGTAATACATTAACACATTGTATTCATACATGTGGGATAGCTACTAGGAAAACTATGTATGAAATTGATGAAAATTTGTGAAAATGATCAGTTCAGTGGGTGCGCGTTGCGTAGCGTTTTGAAAACGCATTCGAATGGTAAACAGAAGGTTCGCGTTCGTATAGCGTTCGAGAATGCGTTCGAACGGAACCAGAACCGATGCATGATAGACTAAGAAAGTGCGTTGTACGTTCGCGTAAGTTCGAGAATGCGTTAGAATGGTAAACAGAAGGTTCGCGTTCGTATAGCATTCGAGAACGCGTTCGAATGGAACCAGACCTGATGCATGATGATGTTGGGGTTGGTGCTCAGAGCGCCAATCCGGGCCGTATTTATGTCTGATTCATGAATACGAACATCCCCTTATTCCATAATATTACTTATTTATGGTTGCACCTCTTGTTCTTTATACATATTCGATCTGATTACGATTAGATTGAAACTAAATATGGTTTAGTGATATGTATATATTAGACAAAGGCCCGATAATATATAATGCAGTACACAGTTACAAAGTTAGTTTGTAATTGACATTGGGAAGTGTCACTGCTATATGTATATTATCAAACAAAGTTCCTGGTCAAGATTTGCTAACACGGGTCGGTTAGTCAAATCCGTTGAGACCAGTACATGTCGTATATCGAGACTTGGTCCGATGGTTTATCTCCAATGAACCATGAGTCTAGGGAGACTCGTATAGACGTGTAGGTGTTTATAGTGGATAAACACTGAACGGCTCACCGAAGATTCTTAATGGATGGTACGCCAACGTCAATAAGAATCTTCTCGGGTTGAGTAGCATAGTGGTCCTTCGACTTGAGACACCACTGTGGATGTATGAGACATCCTCCACACTTAGATGGCAGTCACGTCACCGATCTATTTAGATCAGACCTCCGCCTGTTCGTTGGGTGTGGATCGATCCTCAGGATATCCTGTGTGTGTCAAGATAGGATCCGTCAGTTCTGTGTACAGAGCATAGGTAGTCCATATATTATTAGCAGTCTGTTAAATCTGTGGCCACAGTATACATCGGAAGTAAGTTCCGAGTGTTATTTAGAGATTGCTAATAGATACGTCGACGAGATAATACCTATAGAGATTTGACGTTTACATCTATATCTCTGGGATTATCTGGATACCTGTGACGGAGGGATTATACGTATGCAATGACCTCGACCTGTATGATTCAGCTAGTTTATCCGTGATCGTCATAATCTACGGGTGGATAGATTATGCACATGAAATTGGATTTCATGACGGATATACCTGAATCTAGAGAGTCTCAATAATGAAACATACTCGTAGAGCACTAGAGCAACATTTATGAATAATGATGATTATTTATAAATCGTTTAATCGTTAAACGAAAAATACATGCGAACGGGCCGAACCGTCATTTCCTAATTAATGTGTATTTGTATTTAATATATGATATTATTAAATACACATTAATAAATAGTCAAATAAAGGTATTTGACATATATCATCAATATGTATTTGAGATATTTAAAGTAAATATAATACATATATTTGATATATTGTATTTAATTAATTAATTATTTATTATTTTTAAATGATTAATATAATTAAAATATAAAATATCACCAAATGATAAAGTTAGGAAATGATTATAAGTGTTAATGTTGACTTTACATTAAAGGAAAGGAAAAGGTTGTCAAATTGATTTTGACTTCTAAGATATTTGTTTAAAATGTTTAAAATTGAAATATCATTTTCTTATTTTTTCTTCAAAATTTCGGCCATGACCTTAAAATATAAGAGTTATATTTTTGGTTGCCTTTGTTGACTTAATTAAATATCTAAAAAGTTGTTATTAGATATTTATGCAAGTTCAAAGATTAAAGTAGGTGAAATGAAATTGAAATTAATATAACTTGTATTTGTCTTTGCAATTTCGGCCAAGGCTATTTACAAACAAGTATATATTGTTTTCATTTCACTTTCATTTGATAACCTAATACACTTTAAAGAAAAACTCCATTAATGGAAGCAAAGGAAGCTTGTGAGAAAGAAAGAAGAAATCAAAGAAAGCTTGGATTTTAGTGAGTTTTCCAACTTGCTATTAGAAGGAAAATTTCCTTAGGATCTAGGCTTTAACATATGATGTTCTTAGGTTTTTCTTTCTTTATTCCTTGTGTTTTTGTTGATGGAAGTTTTGATGGAAGTGTTGAGCATGTATGATGAAGAAGGAAGGTTGTGACTATTGTAGTTATAAGCTTCTTTTAAGGTTTTGGAAACCATGTTGCTAATCTAGAGTTGTTGACCCACTCTTAGATGACCTAGATTTGATCTTGAGTTGTTTCATTGTGTTGAGACTTTGATTGGATGGAAGAAAGATGATTGAAGTGTTGATTTAACCAATTTGGTCTAATTTGTCCAATTTGAAGAAATTGAAAAATTAGGGTTCATGACCAATTCCAAATTTGGGGATTTTCATATATGTTGTGTATTTGGATGTGTATATGATGCATATAAAGTTTCATGTTGATTGGATTACATCTTGATGTGTTTTGAAGCATGAAATGACAAAGTGCACAATTTGGCACCCTAATGGTGCATTCGGCAATGATGAACAAAATTGGGGATTTTGGTGCTTTTTGTTTTGATGTTTTGAACATGCTAAGTTCATCTTAGAAATGATTTAGAATCATTCAAAATTGATTAGATCAATTTCGGACTAAAATGGACAAAATACCAAGTAAGGGTAATTTGGTAAATTCACTTAAATATGATTTATTGAATTTTATTTCATAATTTGATTATTGGATAATTAAATAAATATGTTTATTTAATTAATCCGAGAAAAAGTTTTGAAATCGGAAGATACGATCTTCCGCCGCTTCCGCTGCGTTACCGGATATTCCCCCTAAAACCCCTACAAAATGGTATCAGAGCGAGTCTGATTCTAGGCCTCCATAAATGATTAGCTTATTTTATTCAATGTTTAATCATGTTTTCTTGACTTGATATATGCATGCATGTTATAATCTAATTTGATTAGATTTAGGTGTGTATGACACTTAATGGAATATCCCCGCTTAATAAGGTTTTAAAGTAACTAGTATTTGGAATACTTGTTTCTTGGTCCGTCTTGTCAATACGGTTTATAAATATCTTTTCGTTGACTACATCCGAGACCGTGCCTCTGCTGTGAGGGTGTAGCTGATAGAAATTTATTTATGCCGAATGTATATTAGATACTAGATAAATTCAAGCGAAAGCGGAATCCTGAACGTGCCCTAGCTGTCAGGGTTACGCAAGTAACTTGAGGAGTTTATCACAAGTTTAACCTTGGTACGTCTCCTTGTGGGCCTGCCTTCGCAGCGACAACGAGAAACGGCCAGGACCGGAACCTTGGAGTCACTAGTGAGTGATTGACAATTAGTTGTCTACCTGTGAATATACGTCGGCGAGACCGTGCCTCTGCTGTGAGTCGAAATATATTCATGGGGTCCTCTTCCCATTATGGAATTCGATTTAATTATTGAATTCTCGTCTTTCCGTTGGGGATTACGGCATTACGTAAAAATAGTGGGAGGCACTGCTAAGTTTAAAATATTCCATAACTTAGGCAGTGTATGTTGTTATGGAAATTGCCGCTTGTTTGTTTCCTTATTCTATTGTTTATATAGAATTAAACTTTTATTACTGCACACATATTTTGATATGTTATCTGACTTAGACTCTTGGTTGCAGTTATTCTAGAATAGGTTCTAGATACTAATAGACTAGGATATTATTAGATTAGTCTAAACCATCGGGAACTGTTGTTCCGATTTTCTTAAAAATAAAGATGGTTAATGACTTAGTTTCTAAGTCATGATAGATAATCTAGATAGATATCCCTTTTAGGGATAATACTTTAGAGACAATAGTTTCTTATGCAGTAAGAATTGACTTGAATTAGTTCATGTCTCGAGATTCTTGACTGGCATTTAGAAAGCCCTATTAGGTATTTGTTTATCTAGTAATGACTTTTCTAAGCTTTAATTACCTTTAGAGGTAATGTGTATGACACAATTTGCTAATCAGTTATTTACAATTGTTGTGAATAGTTGAATGCAAATAGTAAAGCTAAAGAAAGGAGATGCGTATATTTGTGTATAGAAAATATTGATTTTCACAATACTACAACTATAGGTATTGGATACCAGATCTCCCGTCTAGTTATTTGAAATATTGGTTAACGATTGTTTTGATATTTGATATCGGAACTTGCGACTATTGGATAGTCACTTGTTCTTTATAAACAATTGTTACATATTTTATAATAACTAGTAGTGTCATTGACGTAGAGATAAAATAAAAAAGAAAAATTATTCGGTAAAGTAAATAATTTAGAACGGTGCTTTATGAATTTAATCACTTAAGTATTGGATGCTCAATCCGTATGGTAAAGGATGGTTTGATACTAGATCACACCACACATCCTTATCCATTTAATGAATATTGTATTCAGGAAAGTGATTAAGATCTCGTTTAACCAATGATTGTCATTGGACCACCAATTTATTTAACTGATACATTGGATGTATGTAGTTTTATAATAATAATTGCTTAAGGTAGTTTTCTTTATTTCGTAACTTAGTTGATGAATTGTCATAACTTAGTTACGTGTTTCTGAAGGAACACATATTGAAAGTCTTGAAAGTATCAAGACTTTCAATCCGTTCTGATGAAACGTAGATTGAACATTTTTGACTTGTTCAAATATATTCAATCTAAAGGTTTTTGAAAACTTGATCCTTAAAATTCATTACATGTCTTTGAACTGTTCAAAGATCTTTGATACGATCAAACATTGAATTTAAAGCAATTAGTTCTAAGGTTATTTAGTGAATATGATTCATATTCAATATTATTCTTCCACGATTCCATCTTGATGGAATTGAGTAGTGGGAGCAATCGAATCTTATATGATTTGATTCGTTTGATATTGAATGTTACCGAATTAGTTTCAATACTTGGGGTTATACTCCAGTAACACTAATTCATCTCTTTAATTAATGTTCCATTATTTTCTACAGTTGCATATATGATATGTATAGGTAGAAAATTTGAATCTTGAAAAGTTTGAGATTTCAATCTTTCTTTTATATAATAGTTATATAATGGAAATTACTTACACCTCGGAGGTATAAGTAAAAGTTTATCGTTTATTCTGTTTAATAGAATATTGTATTCTATTTAATAGAATATCTTTCCTACGATTCTAAGTAATAAAATCGTTTTATTACTTGGTGTGTAACATCAGATGTTAACTATTGTAGAGAAAAGACTTGACTTATTGAAGTCAAATGTGAGAATGATAAATTATAAATGGAACTACGTAATTAATAAGATGAAACAACCCTTATACATCTTCCGTACAAGTCCAATAGGATAACAGAATCATTCACGAGTATTTGATACTTAATGGTTCCGTTGTTTTCTTATTGAAGAAAAATTATCCTATAACTTATAATGGAAGCGATATTTGATATCGATTCTGGAAGTTCACCATTGAACCATAGATCTAAGATTGTTCATAGCTTACTACGATCAAGTTTTGAACTTGATTACGCTTTCATTATGAATTAGTTCATGATATGTGCTAATTGTTTGCGCAGCGAAAGCATGTGAGCTTATTAAAGGTTTGACCTTTACAGTATGACAGTGAGAAATGTTATACTCAGCAATCAATTATTGTAGATTCTGAGAAAACTTATCTCTAGTCACACTAAATGAACAATTAAAGATATATTGGTTAATGTTGATAATAAACTGTATATTTTAGCTAAAGAATGCAAAGTGGCGTTTTTGGATGACTTATTCAGATAAGAGATCAGTTGTGATTTCCTTATTTGAAGAGTTCATTCTGAAATGGCCCTAGAGTTTGTGTTCTGCTGAGATCGCAGTTTAGTGTGCTAGCTTATAGAGCCTATTGTAGACTCGGATAAGTCTTCCAGAAATATGTGTTCTCTATTTTTGATATCGTCAGATTGTCTGATCTTGTCAAAGTATATAGAATACATATGTGATTAGAAGGGTTAGTGGGAGCGTACATATTACTTTCTAGTGTTATATATCTTAACGACATTGTCATTATTATAGTAATAATGAGATGTTTATGAGGTAAAAGATTTACCTAAGTCTTCTTTACTCCGTGATAAAAGTGGGAGTAGTCTCTTTTATATACGATATAAAGTTTTATATAAGATATAAAACCAAGAGACTTGTGAGATACTCCTATTAGTCGTACATTAGATATGATCTAATGAAGGACATAACAAGGCTATCTGTATGACAGTTAGTTAGTAACTGTTCGACAGTTATTGTGTGTCTTATACATAGTATTCATCTTTCGTAAAGGATGATTCCTTTTTCGAAAGAGATATTGATTAGAATGTCTAAACAATATTATGTATCATTTGATGATGACATAGTGAATACTTTATTATGTGCGATTATCGATGTCGATTTAATCGTAATTGTTACGAGTTATTTTGACATCCTATAGACCATATGATGGATCTTGAAACACGTTCTTTGTGATCTTTGAGATATTAAGAACGAGTTTCTAATTCATGGAGAATATAGTCTGCAACCATTATGGTCATATTAGTTTTGAGACTAATTATGACGTTAGACAGTCTACGTCATAAAGAGTCCCAAAAGATGCAGTGGGAGTGTCACGAAGGATTCTACTATTTAGTGGAATTAAATGCAACTTTTAAAGTATTGACTTATGAAGTTGCATAGTGACCTTATAAAATAGAAGTTTTGAATTGTTATTGTGCTTGCGGTTGTCTTCATAGTATTTTGGATTTGATCCTTAAATACTTGGACAACTCAGTAGCTGTAGCACAATACTGATGTAGCATCAGAGTCATATTAATGTATAATCTAGATTCTACAAAATATGAATGATGCTGACTATGGGAAACGATGGAGTTTGTTTGACAAACTCAATATGTCATAGCGGACTTGTTTTTGTTGCCTACCTCTTAAGTACTGGGTGAGCTTTTGAGGGCCATGTGCATACGATGCACATTGAGACGTGTATATGATACCGTGGATTGGCACTAGAGCAAGTGGGAGAAATTGTTGGGGTTGGTGCTCAGAGCGCCAATCGGGACGTATTTATGTCTGATTCATGAATACGAACATCCCCTTATTCCATAATATTACTTATTTATGGTTGCACCTCTTGTTCTTATATACGTATTCGATCTGATTACGATTAGATTGAAACTAAATGTGGTTTAGTGATATGTATATATTAGACAAAGGCCCGATAATATATAATGCAGTACACAGTTACAAAGTTAGTTTGTAATTGACATTGGGAAGTGTCACTGCTATATGTATTATCAAACATAGTTCCTGGTCAAGATTTGCTAACACGGGTCGGTTAGTCAAATCCGTTGAGACCAGTACATGTCGTATATCGAGACTTGGTCCGATGGTTTATCCCAATGAACCATGAGTCTAGGGAGACTCGTATAGACGTGTAGGTGTTTATAGTGGATAAACACACTGAACGGCTCACCGAAGATTCTTAATGGATGGTACGCCAACGTCAATAAGAATCTTCTCGGGTTGAGTAGCATAGTGGTCCTTCGACTTGAGACACCACTGTGGATGTATGAGACATCCTCCACACTTAGATGGCAGTCACGTCACCGATCTATTTAGATCAGACCTCCGCCTGTTCGTTGGGTGTGGATCGATCCTCAGGATATCCTGTGTGTGTCAAGATAGGATCCGTCAGTTCTGTGTACAGAGCATAGGTAGTCCATATATTATTAGCAGTCTGTTAAATCTGTGGCCACAGTATACATCGGAAGTAAGTTCCGAGTGTTATTTAGAGATTGCTAATAGATACGTCGACGAGATAATACCTATAGAGATTTGACGTTTACATCTATATCTCTGGGATTATCTGGATACCTGTGACGGAGGGATTATACGTATGCAATGACCTCGACCTGTATGATTCAGCTAGTTTATCCGTGATCGTCATAATCTACGGGTGGATAGATTATGCACATGAAGAAATTGGATGACGGACGGATATATACCTGAATCTAGAGAGTCTCAATAATGAAACATACTCGTAGAGCACTAGAGCAACATTTATGAATAATGATGATTATTTATAAATCGTTTAATCGTTAAACGAAAAATACATGCGAACGGGCCGAACCGTCATTTCCTAATTAATGTGTATTTGTATTTAATATATGATATTATTAAATACACATTAATAAATAGTCAAAT
Organism: Zanthoxylum bungeanum; assembly: GCA_019454045.1. Classification (NCBI taxonomy): domain Eukaryota; kingdom Viridiplantae; phylum Streptophyta; class Magnoliopsida; order Sapindales; family Rutaceae; genus Zanthoxylum; species Zanthoxylum bungeanum. The sequence goes on along the minus strand of SKCR01026623.1, from coordinate 9,713 downwards.
AAAGGTATTTGACATATATCATCAATATATGTATTTGAGATATTTAAAGTAAATATAATACATATATTTGATATATTTGTATTTAATTAATTATTTAATTATTTAATTGTTAAATGTTAAATTAATATAATTAAAATATAAATATATCACCAAATGATAAAGTTAGGAAATGATTATAAGTGTTAATGTTGACTTTACATTAAAGGAAAAGGTTGTCAAATTGGATTTGACTTCTTTATATTGTTTGTTTAAAATGTTTAAAATGAAATATATTTTTTTCCTTTATTTTCTTCAAAATTTCGGCCATGACCTTAAAATATAAGAGTTATATTTTTGGTTGCCTTGTTGACTTAATTAAATATCTAATAAAGTGTTATTAGATATTTATGCAAGTTGATCAAAGATAAAGTGAAATGAAATTGAAATTAATATAACTTGTATTTGTCTTTGCAATTTCGGCCAAGGCTATTTTACAACAAGTATATATTGTTTTCATTTCACTTTCATTTGATAACCTAATACACTTAAAGAAAAACTCCATTAATGGAAGCAAAGGAAGCTTGTGAGAAAGAAAGAAGAAATCAAAGAAAGCTTGGATTTTAGTGAGTTTTCCAACTTGCTATTAGAAAGGAAAATGTTCCTTAGGATCTAGGCTTTAACATATGATGTTCTTAGGTTATTTCTTTCTTTATTCTTGTGTTTTTGTTGATGGAAGTTTTGATGGAAGTGTTGAGCATGTATGATGAAGGAAGGTTGTGACTATTGTAGTTATAAGCTTTCTTTTAAGGTTTTGGAAACCATGTTGCTAATCTAGAGTTGTTGACCCACTCTTAGATGACCTAGATTTGATCTTGAGTTGTTTCATTGTGTTGAGACTTTGATTGGATGGAAGAAAGATGATTGAAGTGTTGATTTAACCAATTTGGTCTAATTTGTCCAATTTGAAGAAATTGAAAAATTAGGGTTCATGACCAATTCCAAATTTGGGGATTTTCATATATGTTGTGTATTTGGATGTGTATATGATGCATATAAAGTTTCATGTTGATTGGATTACATCTTGATGTGTTTTGAGCATGAAATGACAAAGTGCACAATTTGGCACCTAATGGGTGCATTCGGCCAATGATGAACAAAATTGGGGATTTTGGTGCTTTTGGTGTTTTGATGTTTTGAACATGCTAATTCATCTTAGAAATGATTTAGAATCATTCAAAATTGATTAGATCAATTTCGGACTAAAATGGACAAAATACCAAAGTAAGGGTAATTTGGTAAATTCACTTAAATATGATTTATTGAATTTTATTTCATAATTGATTATTGGATAATTAAATAAATATGTTTATTTAATTAATCCGAGAAAAAGTTTTGAAATCGGAAGATACGATCTTCCGCCGCTTCCGCCGCTTCCGCGTTACCGGATATTCCCCCTAAAAAACCCTACAGATAGACTAAGAAAGTGCGTGTGCGTTCGTCGAGCGTTTGAGAACGCGTTCGAACGGTAAACATAAGGTTCACGTTCGTGTAGCGTTCGAGAAAGCGTTCAAACGGAACCGAACCTGAGACATGCAACACAAAGACTAAGACAACATGTCAAGCTCAGTATTTCGATTTAAACGATCTCTTGAATTCAACGAAACCACACATCAACCGGCGCGGCAAGCATCGTGTAAAGGGCTTTAACCCCCTACCCATAGGGGAATCTTAATTTCCACTTACTAGCCCATGCGCTCGATTGAATCACAAATAAATAAGGAACATGCAGAATTCAAGTGACGAAAAATAAATAAAACCCAAACAACACAAAACAAAAGAGGGTGCCGTTTACTCAAGCGGTACGTGGAGTTGTATCCCGAGTAAAGATCATACTACCGTCCATTCGGAATGGGCTATGAAATTTATGTCGGGGTTCCATCCGATATACCGCGAGAGTTGACACATCTCTTCATTTTATTTCCACAGCCACAACATACAACTCTCATAATCATGCATATTTATCTACTCAAGGGCCACAACATGCATTTCAACATGACAATCATGCAAGCCACTCAATAAATAATACAAGTAAAAATAAAAACAAACAAAAAAAAACGAGTTGTGAAAGATACCCTCACGTCTAACCTTTTCCAACTTTCAGGCGGGTGTGTTTCACGGACGTCGGAAGGGTACAGCTCCTCAAATTCTCCGGTTCACTGGTTTAGCGTCCTAGCTCACTGCTTTGTGTTTTGCTTTCTGTTCGAAACTCTGTTCTGCTACTGTTCGGCCTCTGTTTTGCTGCTCACTGTTCAAATCACCTGTTTTGACGTTTCAACGGACTGTTCCGAGTTTTTGTGTGGGTTTTTAGTGCAGTCTTGTGTGATTATTTTAAGGATTATGAATACAGTTTTTATGTTACTATTTTGAGGATTTTAAGGGCTGTTTTAAATGTATTTTGCTGCTGTTTTAGGGGTTAATTACTGCTATTTGGGCGTGTAAAATAGTGCAGTTTTTGTGTTCACTGCAGTTCGATTTTTGGTTGTAATTTTCGGTGATGGAGGGCTGCTGTATAGGGCTGGTTTCGGTGGCTTTAGAAGATATAAAGGCTTGTTATTTTCGGTTATGGAGGGGTTAAGGAGGGTGATGTGTTCGGCTATGGATGGAGGAGATGAAAAGAATTTTTTGTTACTTATCCTTGTGATTGGCGTGTGCCAGGAGAGGTGAATGCCTTGGAGAGGGGTGGTTTATATAGAGAAAGGCTAGGGCTTCACCTTGTCTCACAAGGAAGGGATTTTGGCATTAAAAGGAGGATTTGATTTGGTATTCAACAAGGAAAGGATTAGATTGAGGGGGGACAACTTGGCTAGATTAGGATTACAAAATATTTAATTTGTTATGATTGATTTTAATAGGCATGACATCTTTTTAATTTAGTATGTGATTTGTTTAGCTTGGTATATAATATATTTGATTTATCTTTTTAGGTATGATTATATTTTATGTTTTATTTAATTGGTAATAGTTTAATTATTTTTATTAATATTTAATTTAATTTCCCATGTGTTAGATGTGTTTTATTAATTGGGATGTGTTTTATGGGCTTTGGGGGGCTAATTGGGCTGGGGTGGCGAGGCTAGCAGCAAAACCAGAAATACCGACTCCGTTCGAACGCCCATTCGAACGCTACACGAACGTCCGTAATCTGCCTGACGTTCGAACGAAGTAACGAACGCAGCACTAACGAAGACAGTGAACTTATGAAATGAACTTGATGACGTACTTATTCTGAATTTCCCCTTCCGACCTCCGTTTCCCGCAATATTCTTAGCTAAAAAGGTAGTGCCTCCAACTGAGACTCATCATCGGGTTTCACATGCGAAAATGCAATGCCTACAGACGACAACAGATAATCTCGCTAAATCATACAGGTCGAGGTCATGGCAAATGTATAATTCCTCCGTCACAGATATCCGGATATATCCTAGAGATATAGATGTAAACGTCAAATCTATATAGGGACAATCTCGTCGACGTCTCTATTAGCAATCTCAAAAAAGAGAACACTTAGAACTGATTTCTAACGTGTACCATGGCCCCATGGTTTTTATCTAATTGCTAATCATATATGGATTACCTATGCTCTGTACACAAAACTGACGGATCCTATCTCGACACACACATGACACCCTGAGGTTCTATCCACACCCAACAAACAGGCGGAGGTGCGATCTAAATAGATCGGTGACGTGACTGCCATCTAAGTGTGGAAGATGTCTCATGTGCCCACAATGGTATCTGAAGTCTAAGAATCACAAATGCTACTCAACCCGTTTTTTTTTTATGTTGGTGTACCATCCATTAAGAATCTTAGGTGAGTCGTTCAATGTTTATCCGCTATAAACACCTACACGTCTATATGAGTCTCTGAGACTCATGGTTCATTGAGAAATCATTGGAATCATATATTCCAGTATACGATATTTACTGGTCTCAACGGGTTTACTTTACTGACCAAGTAGTGTAAACCTTCACCAGGAACAGTCTAAGAATGACAACATCATGATACTACTCAATGTCAGTTGCGACGCTTTTGCAATAGTATCATGACTAATCATCTTAAGGTCTATTACGTCTTTACCATATAAGAATATACATTATATTATAGAAACTGCTCATTTTATTCATAATAAAACATTTTACATAAGTATTTTCAAAGAATACAAACAGGAATTGGCGCTCTGAGCACCAACCCCAATAAAATGTCCCTTAATAAGTGCCTTATAGGAAAGACACAAGTTGAAGGGACATATCTTCTAAAGTGAAAGAATATAGGTCTATGTATTAAGGGGCAATAGGAATGGGTATAACCTTAAGGAGAGTTACACGCTAAACCAAATGGTGCCTACAAAGGCACCTATCCATGCCGATAAAAAAAGGTATTTGGCTTCATTTTATTCATTCATTTTTCCCCATATTTACATACTTAAAAACTTAAGTTTATAGTTGAGAGTTTCCACAATTTTTCCTTAGTTCAATTTCTACAAGAAGAAACCAAATAATCCTGGGAGAACGTTAGCCACAAGAAATCCGTAGAGTACCGAGGCGAGGCTAATAAGTTCTTAAGGATAGAGGAATCTCAGCTTGATTTAAATTTTCCATCATCTTCAACAAATTTCTGGTTTTTCTAAGTCTCAATGTTCATGCTTTAATAATAGTTAAAATTTGATTGTATGATGCATGGTTAAATTGATTAATAACACATTAATGACAATAATGTCATTAAAATAAAATAATATATGTGACACTTAATTTTTACCATTAACCTCTACAATTAATTTTTTATTATTAAATTATAAAATTAAAATATCTTTAAAATTAATTTTTTATTAAATAAAAAATCTATTACAATAAAAATACATATTATAATTTTATAAGAACTATATTATAATAAGAAAATATATTATACTATCCTATTACAATTAAAAAAAAACCCTAGTAAATTATAAAATTAAATCAATAAATCTATTGAATAAGAACCATATTATAATAAGAAAATATATTATACTATCTGATTAATTTTTTAATAAATCATAGACAGTCTGGCAAATAATATATATAAATATATAAGTTAAACTTTTTGTATGCTTTCTTATCGTGTCACATGATACCTAATCTCTATAATTATTTTTTTTTACCTATTATAATAAGAAGATATAATATAATCTTCTATTAAAATAAAAATATATGTGGCATCTAATCTCTATAATTAATATTTTATTATTAAATTATAAAATTAAAATAATAAATTATTAAAATAAGAAACCTATTACAATAAAAAAATATAATTTCATATTAAAATAAGAAATCTAAATAGTAGTTGCTCACAAAACCTAACTAATTTTTTTGGATTTCAGATCTATTGTTATTTGTTATTTTATTTTGAATTATTTTTATAAGTTTTTTTATAAATTTTTTTATTTACTGTGCTTCAGGATGTAGAGTCTGACTATTACCTATTGCACAGTGAATTAGAAATATTATTTCAGAACTGAGAGACAAACAAATGAAGCATAAATATTACATAAAGTAAATCAATTAGCTCATTTATACTATAAAACCGACAAGATCCAGAGCATTTACAAGATCAATACTTAAAATATATACTAAACTAGCACAAAATGAGGGTCTTGTAGTAGTAATAATAATAGTAATAATATGATAATTTTTTTTATAGCCATAAATCCATCATCAACTTGGTATATGAAAGAGAAGAAGATGAAGATGAAGACGAGTCAGGAAACCCTAATTGATCCCACCATGTAACCAAAAGTAAGCTACCCTTCTCATAAAATAATTAAGTGTTGCATCCAAACTTTTACTGTGATTGAGCATTATAAGAATGTGAACAAGTTTTAACTTGAGTTTAAACTAGGTTGAACAGCTTTAATTAATAATTCATATTGTTATTGGTCCCATATATTGATGCCATATAAGTGTTAGTCATGTAAAACAATTAACATGAAGGAAAGAGAGAGAGGGAAATAAATTAAGAGGTCAATGTCAACATATAGCTGTAATGGATATAATAATATGGACCAAAAAGCCACCATTACTATCATCTCTTTCTCTATATGACACATACATATTTAATATTACAAAAGAAGAAGAGCTTCATTTACATATATAAATATTAAGGAGAAAGCATGAATATATACATAGCTAGCTTAGCTAGTCGCTGAGTATTTTCATTTTCCATACCTAAAACATGCATGGCTCATGCTGATTTTAATTTCTTTTCTGTTAACCTTTTTTGAATATTCAAGATTTTTTTATTTTTTTCCCTTTAAAGACCCTATCATCACTCCCCCCTATGATTCATTTTATTGTTCTTGTTCTTCTTGTTTGGTGTGTTGGTTTGAGAGATTGAAGCTGCCAGCATGATCTGGTAATGAACCTAGCTAGCTATATTACTCTATATTTAGATTTTCTTTTTAGATCCAAGGTTTTTGAGTTTTTATTTTTTTAATTAGCTTTTAAATCCAATAATTTTTTTCCCTTTTCCTAAAAGTTAGGGGGAAAGTGAATTAAGGAAGAGAGTTTAGGGTTTGATTTTGAAAGATACTGTAATTAAGCTTCATATCCATCAGGTCATCTTGCAGCTTCAATTACTCATTCACCAACAATTATAAGAGGGTACTACTCTTAAATTTGATGGCTTTGAAAAGTTCATCGCAATACTTCACAGCTTCATTTCAGGTAAATTATTTCTTCTATTTATTCATTATACTACTACACAAATTTGGTGAAATTAAGCAAAAAATTTCTTCAAAATTTCAGGCCAGCTGTATCATTTTAAAAACTAAAATATTGATGTGAAGCTAGCAGTTTTGATTATATTATATAAATATAATCTCCCAATATCTAATGACTTATACTTAGCCTATCACCATATTATGTTCAATAGGTATGGGATTTGAATTCCTTTAACATCAGCATAGAAAGGTTGTTTGGTTTATGAAATATTTAAAAGGAGGAAAAAAAAAATAAAAGAAGGTAAAACTGCCTATGTTACTAAGGTTTTAGTTTAGTTAATTTGGTCGACTTATAATCTTCCATTTTACACAATCAAACACTGTCACTTCAAAATCAATAAATTTTATCCAGTATGGTATTTTTGAGCCTTCTAAACTTCAAAAATAATGACTGATATAAATATATAAATATATAAATAAATATATATATATATATATTCTACCAGTGCAAATTGGTTGAGAACGGAATAGAAATATACGTTACATTAGGATTTTAAATTACAAACGAGATTTCTAGAAATGGCGGATCTATTCATTTTATAAATACTTCAGTCGAATCTCGTATATCACAAGTGATATTCCTTTTTAAATAAAAAAATTTAATTAACTATATGTCTTCAATTGATTGAATTTTTTATGTTGCTCAAGCAGAACCTCAATTACAGTGTCAAATGGTCTTTGAAATATTAGGTAAGATAAGATTAAGTGAGGATCATGATTCTTTAGTTTGAATTCATGAAATTAAATATTACCATTGTCATTTATTTTTATATATATAATAAGGATCAGTATGGGATTCAAGAACTTAATTAAGTTACGAGATCCGGTGGGTTATTATTAGATTAAATCTAACAGCTCTATTTTAAAATTTTTATAGTGGCTAACAGGGATAGGCCCACCGCTGTCGGCCACTAGTAAAAAAAAAATCACTTGTGGGGCCCGCATATGATCTCTATGGAAGTAGATAGGGTGCGGGTTTGCCATTACCAAACCGGCACCCGCATATGTAAATAAATTATCAAACTTGCACCATACCTGTTACGGGTTTTAATTTTCATTACCAAACCTGCACTCGCATATAAAAATAAATTAGCAAACCCGCATTGGTACCCAGTGAATTTTTTACGGATTTTTAAGATATTATTTAAAAAAAAATTCTCATGATAAAATATTTTTCACCTATAATATGAAAACCAAATTAAACAGAATATTAAAAAATTTATAATTTCTTCAGTTTAGTTTGAAGTCAATATGAAGTCTCAAATATTAAACAAAATATAGACCAAAAGCAATTCAAAAAAATGATAAAAGTTGACCAAAAAATAATTAACTACAAATTAATTACAGATTAAACCAATATAAGACTAGAAGCAATTCAAATAAATAATAAAGTTAATTACATAATGTGAGTCCTTCTATATGAGTGGATTTTTTTTACCCTAAAAAATCTAAAACAAAAAATTTGAGTTTGCGGATAGTGGATACCCACTGTAGGTATCCGTGAGTTTTGCTTAATTATCAAACCCGTAGCGGGTTTTGTTTTAATTTACCAAACTCATACCAAGTCCGCTTAAATATTTATCAAAACATATCCATTGCGAGCGGATTTTTACGAGTTTTGTTGGTTTGTGGACGAAATTATCATCTCTAATCTATGCTCTATTTGTGTATATGTATGTATGTACCCACACGTAATCTACCGTTAGCCATAAAAAGAGCAATCTGCAAAGATCAGATGTTAAAGTTGAGAATCGAGATGGGAAAGTGAATTATATATCGTTTCTAGCTCAAGGGATAATACACTTCGGTTTCTGAGAATTTGTTGTTGCTGCTATTGAATTTTGGTAAATAAGACCAAGCGCATATGTAACACTTCAAATTATTTTGTTTTTAGTCAGTGAGAGTCACATTATAAATATACAATTTAGGATATTTTTTTTCATGCTCTATCATTTTATTAAAGGAGAAAAAGATGAGGAATGAATTAAAAAGAATGTCAACCAGTTACAAGTAGAACCAATATTTAGGTAGCTCAAGGGTCTTCAAGCAAATTATTCCCATACAAAAAAAAAAAAAATAAACGGTTTATGTGACGCCACTATTTTGACGTCATATATGAGCGATGGCTATATGACGGTAAATTTCAGTTATATATACGGATATCTCAAAACATATGACACCGCATCATTGATGTCATAAAAGATCAAATGTAAGTGCAAAATAACTGTAACAATAGACGGTATTGGTCACTAATTATTTGACGGCTTTACACGATCATATAAACCACTAATCACATATCTTTATGTGATCACATAAACCATTAAAATTGATACCATTATAATCAAAAGAATTCTCAAAGAACACAATTATTTATAAAAATAACACAAATATATTAATGTAAAAAGTTTAAATTTTCTAAAATTACATTCATTATAGATACTATATATAATATTTACACCATAATTAAAACCTTGTAACTAAATCTTCAATAAATTAATCAGAAAATTGAAATGTGCACAATCAAGCCAAAATGAAATCTTTAGCAAATTTTCAGGCGATCGAGGACTCAAAATCAGGACTCAGAGACGAATTTCATGCCCTATCACACGAGAAGATGATGACACAAATGCAAAATTTGCGGCACTTGGCGTAATGATTATTTGTATTGTAATGCAAAATTTAGGAAGAGAGTTAAAATAAATTTGCTAAACCTAGGAAAAAGGTTTTAATTTCAGACCGTTACTGACGAGCTAAAGGTCCGATTATTAGTCTAGATGTTTCCATAAGCCATCATATCATTTTTATAGCCAACTCTTCCTATTTCTTTTTTCATAAATAATGATATGGGATAGATTCTTTAACGTGAAAAATGTTTAAAAAAATTTGATTTTTTTATTTTAAAACCAATAATTCACAAGTTAT